>SCLG01000766.1:0-12635 GCA_004367875.1 Oikopleura albicans
GAATCCATTCATTAATTACATTCATCACATTTTTTTTTTCAACCTACTAACGCATTTTCATAACGTTTCCACATTATGTCTATGTCTCTAGTTGTCTTGCAGATAATTATCTTTACACTTTTTTATGAGCGTTGCGGTCGAGTGGTAAGTTTTAAACCCCCAGGCACGACTCCAGACGTTTGTCCGGCCGAGAGTGAAAAAAAAACGCAATTTGCGAGTTCGGCTTTGTTAAATGACTTAAAGGTGGTATGCTCGATTTGTTTACAACTCAACATCATTTTTTTCATACGACGCATTGAATACATATAGTTATCTTCAGATTATCTTCAAAGGTTTCGTGAATAAGTTCAAGTGCAAAACAATCAGTTAGTCGACAAATCGAGCAGACCACCCTTAACATAATGTTCAATTTGAAAACTTACATAATAGAATAATCGATTACAAACTCGGAGAGCAAATAAAAATACAAACTCCATATACGGAATAAAAAGTAGTTAGTCATTGGTTGAACGGTTCAACTTGAACCTAGGAAACCTAAAAAACAGTTTATTTACAATTAATAGTTTTAACGTGCAATTTTTCTCTCACATTTTTGCAAAACTGTTAAGAAATCAACGGTGCACTAGCTTGCAAAAAATGAACCGCGTACGTTGCCCGGTTAACCGTTTGTGAATTTGTGGTCAAATCGACCAAAAAGTGTCCAAGGGTGGTCGGAAAGCTTTCTAGAGTATTTCTATAGAGTATTTCAATATTGCTAATAGAGAAACCTGCTTATGCGATTTTAGGTACGATTACATAGGAGTAGAAGAAAAGCCGGACAAAACGTCCGGCCCGTGCTCAGGGATGTGCTAAATAATCGTGCTTGGGGGTTAAGTCCATAATTCCGGTACAAAAGTAGCACGGATTTTCCTTAAGGCTGAAAATACCGTTTGAGTTTTTTGAAAATAGCCACAAATTCTGGATAAAAAAGAATATCACAACGCCCACAATCATATTCTCATAACACTTCACTGTCTAGTACAGTTCTCCGAAGTGTGGTCTTGATGCGTGGAAATTTGAGGGCGTTGATTGGCTTAAACTTCACCTAAGATGAGTCATACGCGTGAAAATAGAGTATGGAGAATTTGTGGCTATTTTCAAAAAACTCAAACGGTATGCTTTTAAAGTTCTAGAATATCTTCGAATAGTCAGAAAGTGTAACAATTACGTTGCATCAGAATTCGCCACCAAACTTACTCTTTGTTGATTTTCACTATCATATCATTCAATCAAAACAAACCATAACAAAATGCTGATGCGGACAAGCTTCCAAAATATGTATTCAAGGGTTAATTTGCTGCCTAATGCTGCACAATTTCCTAGCGGCAACGCGTTCGTTTTCTTGTTTTTTGTTCTAAACAAAAGGGTCTTTTATGATTTGAAAATTACAACAAAAAAACTCTTTACCTAAAGTCAATTCGCCTACACAATTACTCAAGGGGTTAGTTACAACTCGTTGGTTCATCTGGTGTATACTATGCACTGTATATAATTTTTGCTGACACATAATTTTATTCATTATTTTATCATTTTTTCTTGGAAAAAAAAACTTTTTTTTTTTGCGATTGCGCCCCACGTGACCGACCCGATATATTCATTCAACAAGATTAAACATAAATATTGCTATTCAATCAAATTACACGAACAAAAAAAGAGAAATATTTATAGATATTGCTTTTCAATCAAATTACATAAACATATTTTTTACGATTAGATACCAAAAAAGAGAAATATCGAGAAAAAAATTGTTAATTTATTTTCTCTTCGTTTGAAAATAAAAAAAAAGGAAAACATGAAAGAATATTTTTTGTGTTGTCTAACCGTCAGATGAGGAGAGGTAGTTTATCGCCACTGTCAAGAGCAAAAAATAAAAAAACGCGGAAATAAGAGGATAATTATCGTTAATAAAACACGATAAAAAAGCGAGAGTAATAAACAAAAAAAGTAAAAAAAAAAAAATGCAAAACAAATTATGCGTTTTTTGCCTCTTTTTTCTCGAAATTTTCGCCGGAGATTTGGAATATTTCGGCACCTTTGATTTTTTTTCTTGTCCAACCCGATTCCAATTCCGCGGGTAAAAGTCGGGTAAAGTTACCCGTGATTACCCGTTTCGGGTACAACCTCTGATTTCGACTGTTTTTTTTTCTATGTTCTCTTTGTGTCTATAATATGACTATTATTGATCTATTAGTAAAACTAATGCTCGAAATAAGATACGTTTTCCGTAGAGGGGTAATAATATATGAGTAAATGTCGTTCATTGAAATCAACAACAAAAATAGTGATGAAATTAGAATCAACAAACAGTTTCCATGATTAAAAAAACATTAAAAAAATCAACTAAATAAATAATTGTCACTTAACTCCTGAGTTCATGCCTGACTAGTGTTCGCCTTGAACAATTAAGGGCGGTACGGTCAATTTGTTCACAAAAAAAAAATGCAAAAAAGAAACCCTTCCTGGAGACAGGGCATACATCATATGACCTGTCTCCAGGAAGAGTTTCTTTTTTTGCATTTTTTTGTAAACAAATTGACCGTACCACCCTTAACTGTTATGATTCATATCAGTTTGGGAATCCCGTAAGCAGCCTTTCCCATCCTTTGTGAATCATTTCCGATTTTTGTCGGGACCATAGCTATTGACATAATTTTGGCAATGATCTTCAGCGAGACCGTGAACTTGGCATATCTGATTATTTTTTAAGTTTATAAGTTTATATTTTATTAATGGCTTGTATTGGATGTATTTGTTTTTGTTGTTGCAAACAATTGCTAAACGTATGAAAAAAATTCAGTTGACCAACGTTGCGTAATCCATGAAAACGCTGAACTTTAGTGTCTTAAATAATTTAAGTGTATTTAATTAATATTCATTATTGCAAATCAATAGGATGGATTTCGTGGAATTCGTACATGGAAATTCAGAAAAAGTAATCTAATCAATACAGCGTCTGTATATGATATTTACAAAGCCACAAAGTTTTTATGTAATCGTTAATAAATAATTACATTGTATTTGGATTAACACATCATATGTTACATATGCTTACGTTATAAGCATGCCATACCGATTATGATTTTTCTCCGAAGTTCTTTGTTTTTAAGTTTATTTTTTATCTAGGAATCTGCCCCCTTGTGGTGACATTAAGAATAAATAAACATTCATATACCACGATTTGTTTCTCGAAAGTCCGGTGGATCTTATAGGACGATTAAAAAATCGACTTATCGTAGTGATATAAAAAGAGGAAAAAAATAAATAATGTTACCAATTTTTGGTAACGTTGTTTGGGAGCGCGCCTGATTTTTTTCCTCTTTTTATATCAGGACGATATATGATATAGCCAGTAAATAAATACGTATTTTTATGATAACCCTAGAGTCTAGGGCCTAGACCGTGATTTTTGTAAGATATAAGTTACATTTTACCAAAAGTTTTTGGTCCAAAACCGCGGCCTTGGGTAACCCCAAGTTGGGTTATCATAAAAATGCGTATTTATTTACCGGCTTGTAAATGAAAATACCGTTAATAAAAGTGTTGAGTTAACATTTATGCTTATCGAAACTAGTTTATTTAAAGTTTAATAAAACTGTTGACCCTTGCAATAACGTAAAATTGTTCATCAATTGCTGAAACTTTTAAGTAGTTTGATAAACACTTTTAGTGGTGTAATTTATATCATGTTATTTACATGTCGATTTTCCAAATCTCCTTTTATAGCTACCAGTCCAAGTACTAGTGATACCCCGTTATGTTCTCAAGACCAAAGTGCTTCATGCCCGTCTATTACGATACGTCAAAGGTGAGTCATTTAAAAAAGTGTTAGCCCTATTGAATTTTAGCACCACTTTCTAATAATAATAGGTTGAAATTCTCCGCGGTAGAAAAAAAAGGAAGAAATTTTTACTTGTTGTTTCGTGTTGCTATGGTAACGCAGCCAAACAAAATTGGCAGCGCGAGACAATTAAGGTGTTTTGCTTACAATATTAATTGTCAGTTAATAAGGTCAAGTCAGTGTTTTGGGGCCCCCCTGTAGACAAAGTGAGAATATAAAAGAAGGTTAAAAATAACTTCATACAGTCCCGGTTTTCAAATTGTGCACCCTCAAATTGTGCACGACTGCCAAATTGTGCACTTTTTCAGGAAAATTTACGTGACTGCCAAATTGTGCACGTTTTTTCAGACCGATGTTTTGGCAAACGACCTTCAAATTGTGCACATTTTCCAGAGCGATGTTTTACTAAACGACCTTAAAAGTGTGCATTTTTTTGACCTATCAGACAAAATAAACGCTTATTTTTAATTACAAGCAGCGCGGTGAGTTGTTTGCGTGGCTAAAGGACGCTAGCCAATAGGAGGCGCCTATAAAAAAAGCATCAGCCAATAGGCGCGCTTGTAATTCAGTTACAGACGCTCCGCGCCTACGGCGCTGGCGTCTGTAACTGCATATTCCAAACGACCACCTAGATTATGTATACATTTATGACTCAAAAACGCCCTAAGAAATTTTATTTAATATCTGCAAATGTTTTTGGGCCAATTGCACAATTTGAAGGTCGGGACTGTAGTCAGTATTTCGTTATTTATAACCGTGGTATTTATAAAAATGGCAAAAGATTGCTCTGAGATTATTAGAGTGGCAAAGGAAATGTTAGTACACGCGTTTTTGACAGGAGATGTTATTGTATCGTACAATACGGTTGATCTCTCCACCTAATAATTTAATTGAAGGCCCCAATTAACGTATTCATTCATATGTAGAATATATATATACCGTGTACAGCCGATTAGAAACCGACGTAACAGCTAACAAAGTATTGAAATAGAAATCGTAGCACATTTTTTACGGGTTTTTATTTGTACTGTAGTATACTGGGGCTGGTTAAAAAGATGTACACAAATAGTTTGGGTAAATATCCTACATTTTACTACAATAATAGCAGTGTAACCATACGAGGAAAGAAACTGTCGGATCACTGCGCAGGGGATATTGTTCATTGTATTTAAGTAGGTTTTCGGTTTAAAAACAATTTTAGTTTAACGATTTCAAAGGCTAACCTTATACATATAAGTTAAAATGATCAGCGTGGCTGGTTTAGTTAGCACACAAATTTTTAACTTAACTCCCAGGGAAAATTTCTCTATTTTGGGCCGTTCGGATCCTAGTTATAGCCTATAACTTATAAAAAAGGTTAAAGGCCCTAAGTTATAAGAAATCTGGCAATACACTCCCTGAGGGTTTATCTGCCCGGGGTTTATCTGCCCAAAAAGCCCCGATGGACGGTTTATCTGCCCAGTTTTTGAGGAAAAGTTTTCCAGGAATCCCGCCTACGCTTGAGGGTTTATCTGTCCACTGAGTCATTTTTGGGACCTCCATCGTATAATTTCAAAATCTCTTTTTTTTCTTATCAACCGATAAAGTTTTTCTTTTTTTGCCATATTGTAATTTCAATTTTAACAAGAAAACGATACACAGATATACAGTTTATACACCGAAATTTGATACAAATCTAGAAAGAGCCCGACCGTCGGTTTATCTGCCCAAAAATATTTCAGCAAAGTTTTCCGCCTACACCTTATCTGCCCAATTTCGGTTTATCTGCCCAGTTTTCAAGTCGTGAAAACACAGATAAACCCTCAAGGAGTGTATATAATTATTGATTATATACAATTTAAGAATTTTCCGTACATAGGGAGGAGACGACTGGCATATGATCAAAAAAAGTCGTCGATATTTCCGTTTTTTATCACATTAGCTGTAGTGATATACAGTCCCGACCTTCCAATTGTGCAATTTGCGTTTCCGAAAAACGTGCACAATTGGGCAGTCGTGCACAATTAGGCAGTCGTGCACAATTGGAGGGTGCACAATTGGAAGGTCGGGACTGTATATTCTTTAGAACCGATCATGTTCTTTACAAATTGAAGGAGTTGCCAATTGTTTGATTCATCCATACAGTGGTGGCCAAATAAGGGTCATTTTCGTGTTTTCTAATTTACTAATATTACGTGGCAATATGATAAATGCGTAGGGAGTGTATGGGAATTATAATTTTGATAAGAGTTTCACTGAAATTCTCCCATATAATTTCTATACGGTTGAACCGTAACGGTTCATAAATTATCATCCAGAGTGATTATTCTAAAACTGTTGAAATGTAAATTTTTTTGTTTTAAAACCACGTATGAAAGACCACTTATGTATCGACGGCAGAACTAATAGGCTCAAAATATTTTAACTAAGGTTTTGTACATATAACGGCGCAGTCCTTAACATATAAAGATAGGGATTTCTGGTAAATTATTGCTAAAAATTCCCTCAAGAAATGATCTGGAATTCCGGCCAGATAACGGTTGGCCAGATGACGGCGGAGGGGTGTACTGTAATGTTGAATTCAAAAGATTGGAAAAAATAAGGTCCTCAACTGACTATTATATTTATAATATAAATATATATTACAATTATAATTTATACAACATATAATTTATATGTTAACCAAATTTACATACAATTTGAATGTATGAACTAGTTAATCGTTTTTCTAGGTATATTAAACACTTTTTCGCTATTAACAAATGCGTAGGCTGCGCAAAAGCCGGAATGTATATAAAGTACACAAGTTTTTGTTTGGTGGTCGTGGTCACGAGTTCGAGTCCAGGTGAAAGCGAATATTTCTCGTTTTTAACGTATAGCTTATATTATATGGGGTAATCCAAGCGTATAAAATGACGATATCATTGAACCTTGAATTAATATGAAACACCTTTTCACGCCTTTTAACCAAAGGGCCCTTTAAGGACGGGTCTATAGCGTTTTTTACAAAATTTACTTCACGGGAAAACGTTATAAAAGCTATTTCACGCCATTGATTTCATTAATTTGTTTTACGAGCTTATGTAGAAATGTTGGAAGTATCGCATGAGAAAATGTTCGACACCATAACCACCCACGTAGCGCCACCACGTGGGCGTGAAGTTGAAGAAAATTCATATTTCAAACTCTATAGGCTATCAGAGTTTTCACGCGATTGATTTATTGTTTTGGGCAAAATGCGTAAAATATCAATGGCAACAATAAAATGAAGAGTTTTTTTAATTATAAAATCTAGAACTCGAGCAATGCTTGAAAAACTGGAAAAGACAGGGGTTTCGCAACTACGCTTGACCTTTTAAAAGACTGATCAAAACAAGATTAGCAAAAAAACTCTTCATTTTATTGTTAACCAACATTAGACCTAAACGTCGACAGAAAAAACAAATCAATTCCATGCAAACTCTGAAAGCCTATAGCGTTTAAGTTTACTGTTGGTGTTGAAAGAACGGGCATCTTGTCTAAAAAGTGCCCACTACATAAAGTTTCAGATAGAATTTTATAACTAAACTTCACCCACTATNTGAGTGTTTTAGTCATTTTTAGGCATTTTATTCAAAATTTGTCCCTTAACATGAGAGCAAAAACTTTTTTTTTCTAAATTCTGTCCCTTAACATGAGAAAGCGTCCCTTAACACGAGAAAGCGGCCAAGGGTGTCCCTTAATGTGGTGTCCCTTAATATGGGGCCCCCCTGTACTGTAATTATGTTCAATTCAAAAGATTGGGAAAAAATACGGTCCTCAACTGACTATTATATTTATAATTTATATGTTAATCAAATTTACATACAATTTGAATGTATGAACTAGTTAATCGTTTTTCTAGGTATATTAAACACTTTTTCGCTATTTACAAATGCGTAGGCTGTGCAAAAGCGGGAATGTATATAAAGTGCACAAGTTTTTTTTTGGTGGTCGTGGTCACGAGTTCGAGTCCAGATGAAAGCGAATATTTCTCGTTTGTAAGGTATATCCTATTTTATATAGGGTTATCCAAGCGTATAAAATGACGGTATCATTGAACCCTGAATTAATATAAAACACCTTTTCACGCCTTTTAACCAAAGGGCCCTTTAAGTATTAACTTTTATATATGTATTAAGTTCATGCCACGTTTCAATCAAAGCAATAAATGGCACCAAATTGACAATAGAAGCGCCAAATGGAAGTCTAAGAAATTATGACGTATTAATCTCAAACGAATTGGTTTTTCAATTGACTCACTTTCCAAATCGAAATGATTTTGTGTACGACAAAGTTAACTGGTTAACGACAAACAGTCTTATTTTAGCCGATGGCGTGAGTTGCTGTAAAGTAACGCTAAATAAAGGTATGTTTACGGGACACCGTCTGAATCGATCTTTTTTCTTTTATGGCCAAAGGTTAATCTGCCAAAATTTTCCCCATTTTGAGCATTGTGAGTGACCAGAAGTGGAGAAATTTCGGCGGATTACCCTTTTGCCAGAAAAGAAAAGAGACCGATTTTGACGGTGTCGTTTAACCTTTGAACACATATTTAAAACAGTTTCCTGAACACATCGGACGGAAGTTTGTCCGTTCCATCTATCGTTCTCTTCTAACCTACGTAATTTTCACCATGAGCAATTCGATAATCTTGAATCGAATGAGCGTACTCTCGAAAGCTCTCCGACCACCCTTGGACACTTTTTGGTCGATTTGACCACAAATTCACAAACGGTTAACCGGTTGACGTACGGGGTTCATTTTTTACAGGCTAGTGGGCCGTTCACTACTAAACAATTTTGGAAAAATGGTTGGTTCAGATAGGGCAGTAAAAATCCGCGATGACGGATGTTTTTTAGCAGATTGATTGATTTCGTCACTTAATTTTTTCTCAAAAATTTTCTCGAAAATCGAAAAAAAGGTTGTTTGGCTCACCTGAATCATTGCCTCACATTGAATTAACTTTGTTATTTTGTTTACTATTCTTTTAGATGTCAAATGTGAAGCTGAGCCAAAAATGATGATGTATCGGTTAGGTTCAAATACATGGGCTTTTTAGTTGAAATTCAGTTGATTTTATAATTTTTGGGTGAAATACCAATTGTATCTTTTTTTTATTTTCAAATTGTGTTTCTCAAAATATTCTATAGCTCATCCATACGGTATTTGACATAAAAATAAATTAAGGTCTGAATGTATTTTTTAAGCAAGACCTTATAATCACTTTGTAGTATATTTAATTGAGATACTTTATATAAAACTTCACTCAATATTGCTAAACTCGGCAGACTTATACTAGATAAAGTAGACTTAAGTTTTGGTCTGCTTTGATCAGAACAATGTCCTCTAATTATTCGCATTATATCGTTTACATTTTAAATTGCTCATCATATCAAAGACAATTTTAAAAAATACATTTTCCCAAATTGATATTTTGAAGTTTCTTCGCCAAACTTTATATTATTAAAAAAAAGTTTAAATCAATATAAAAATTTGACTTACAACTTGTAAATCTCAATTTGGGAAAATGGATTTTTCTAAATTGTCTTTGATATGATGAGCAATTTTAAATTTAAACGCTAAGAAGAAAAAAAAATAAGAAATGGACAGGTCAAATTTTCGAAAAAAAACTGTTTTGGCCAAAATGTTCGCCCCGAAAAGTTATTTTTTAATATTTTTGGAAAATCAAGGCCAAGTTCAACAGATCACGTGATAAATTAGGATAAAGGCATGGTTTTTGACCAAACGAAAAACACGATATCTAGGGGTTAAATGATTTTTTTCAACTTTTTATGCGTTTTTTGAGGTAATCATAAGAAAATCTCAAATCGGCCGAAATTTATAAGAAAAGATGATACAGGCGTTGTTGGGTGTAAGGTCAGCCATTTGGTCTGTTTTTTGCACTCAAGTCAAATCAGTTTTTTTTCAAGATAAATTATGTCTTTTTTTAGTTTTTTCTTGGGCAATGACCCCGCTGTTTTTTGGTCCAATAATTCAGAAAGCTATGAATTTTGGTAAAATCGTAATTTTAGTTTTTTTTATCAAATCAATAAATGGGACCAAATTGACAATAGAAACGCCAAATGAAACGTAATGAAAAAGTAAAAATCCATATAAAAATGTGACTTATACATCTAGTACAGACATTATTACAATTCTATGATTAACGGAAAATTTCGTGTTCGGGAATTCTTCAGGACGCCGTTTTTCATTGGCTATGATGAGACGTATGAGCTGGACAGCAGTATTGATTATCATCTATGCTCTCAAGAGTTAAGAAATACGGGATCAATGCTTTATATACCAATGGACTATATTCCCGGCGTGGAGGAAATTCCTGCCAGAGATCAAAATCGGACCCGAACAGTGCCATTAAAAAAACATCACGGCTTTAATTATTAAGCCTTAATGGGTCGACAGTAAGAATGAATGAGTATAAAGCGGCGAATTATTTCTAATTAGTACATAAAGCTCGTGTAAGATCAAAGCGAACCGAACCTACGTAAAAATAAATGAATGATTATGCATCTTTAAAATATCAAAATAATAAAAAAATTACCTCCAGTTATTCATTTATTTTTTTATTTACGTAGGTTCGGTTCGCTTTGATCTTACACGTGCTTTAGTATGTACTAAAAATTGGCTTTTACGTACTACAAAGTATTAAAAATTATACGTATTGTATAATTACAAACGCTCTGCCGTTTTATACTCATTCATTATTACTGAACTACATGATTTAAAATGAGTGTATTATTTTCGTTAAACCTTAACGGTCAATAGTGCTATTCTCATTTGGGAGACACGGCATTTTTGTATTAGTAATATAACATTTTAACATGAAAAAATATATAGGCTAATATATAACATAGTCTGATTAAAAAACGTCATATATGATTTACATATCATAATATAATTAGCGAGTATAATATAAGAAGGGTGTGATTTTCTTTGTAATATTTTTTTATAAATTAGATATACATATCTTAGTAAATTACTATGTTTTATACATTGTTTTAGTTTGTTGACCGATAATTATTGCCAGGTACCCCCAACAAAGCCATGAACTTGAAAAAAGTCTAAATTCATAAAGGCAACTAGTCTTACAATTTTTGAGATTTTGACTTTTTTCTTTTCGGAAATGAACCGTATAGGTATAACGCATAAGCGTATCGTTTCAGATTTTTGATTTAAGGTTTTAGAAAAAAATATTGGCAAAAAAAAAACAAGTGAAATTTAAAAATCGAAATTAAAAAAATCCTAGACAATAATTTTGGGAATTTTAGTAGGTGCCGATTTTGATCTCTGATTTTCGTCTCGTATGATTATTTCAAGGATAAATGGAGGCCGGTGTATGATCATGAGGCCTGGGTCAACGATTCACTGGCAACCAATCTGACCCAGGAATTTTGCTTTTGCCAAAGTACTCCCGAAAAGCACGACTTCAGGCTAGTAAGGATTAATGGCCTTTACTTGGTGCTGTTGAATGGCGGCAGTACGAACGATGCAAGTTTTTCCGAGCAATCAGAATTGGACCAATGCCGCCTTAAATTTCTAAACAAAAGTGTTTTTGAGAAAATAGGTTCGCAACAGTCGCTGCCTGTTAAGTAAATAGTTTGAAAGTACCATACTGTATAGTATACAGTCATTACTCTCGAAACGGACATTTTCTTCCAATACGGAAACGGACCTTTATTACAATTCACGGTGAATTGTTCACCCCAACACGGACGCTATTTTCAAGAATCAGTCCGTATTGGTAGGAAGGAGTCTAAAATAGTGAGAAACAGTTTTATCTTAATAGTTAAATACTTTTGATGAACCGTTTCACGCCATATAACGTCCTTATGGACTGTTAAAGTGCCATGAAAAGAATGGCCCCTAAGACCTATTATATTATAACTTAAAGTTTAAACTGTGCAGCGGGGCGAAGAAATATAAAAAAATAATTGAAGCACTTTTGGTGGAGTGTTTTTATTCAATAGAATCGACGGAACGGTTTTCGGGGTTTCCGCTTAATCACCGCTTAATCACCATTATCTTCTTATCATATACGGCCCGTATATATAATACGGGCACTGTTCAGAAAAACTTTTTTTGTATGGCCCTATGAAAAGTCAATTTTTTAATATGGTGAGTAAGTTATTCACTTTAAAAATACATATTTAAAAAAATGAATAACTTACTCACCACATCTAAAAATCAAGACTGTTCTTAGAGTGATACAAAACATTTCTGAACAGTGCCATTTGATGCTGTTCTGGGAGTTATGCAATTAAAAATCTAACAGAAATTTGATTTTTTTCTTAAAAAAATATTTTGCCCATTTCACCACAAAGAGTTACGAGTTAGGAGTTTTTCATAATGAGATTTTTTGCTCAGTAGAAGATGCTGAATCAAATGCGCAAAATTTCAAAGTGAATTGAAGATCCCCGATTTTAACCACCCAAATTCCGTAGAAAATTATTTTGTGGAAGTATACCGGAAATTTTTATACAGGACATTTTTTCAAACTTTGTCAGGTTAATGATAATTATTTGCATCTCCAGTTGCCGACGGATTTCCTTGCGCGATCAGAACGAAAAATTGATGGAAAAATATTTCAGTCTTCTCAAGTTGTAAAGTTTGACTACACTAGACATACTGAACCGCCATTTTCGGGAGTGGTCGAAATAAAAACAATTGATTTAGTTCAAACTGGAACACTCCAAGACTTTCATTTGATGACCCTCGAGGTAGTCGTCGCCAACATTTCCAG
>SCLG01000766.1:12842-32023 GCA_004367875.1 Oikopleura albicans
AATTGATGGAAAAATATTTCAGTCTTCTCAAGTTGTAAAGTTTGACTACACTAGACATACTGAACCGCCATTTTCGGGAGTGGTCGAAATAAAAACAATTGATTTAGTTCAAACTGGAACACTCCAAGACTTTCATTTGATGACCCTCGAGGTAGTCGTCGCCAACATTTCCAGTCCAGCAGGAGTTAAATTCTGCATTTATTGGGTTGGGTTTGAGGCAGTTTCGGGGTTTGAATCCAGACATATTTGCCCACATATAAAATAGGCACCGTTGGAATCCAGATAATATGTTTTCTGGAGAACGGGTAATCCACTGACAGTTGATATACACTACCTGACGGGTAATCGTACCTTTCTAGAGGCTAAAACGGTAAGAAAACTGAACTTTGTTAAGGTAAATAGTGTCAGTACGTCTAGTAAAATAATTGGAAACCTTGAAATTTTATGTGGTTGGTCCAAAACTTAGTAAGCTAACTGATGGCAAGATAACGCGTCAGGTGGTGTATAAATATATAATAAGTACAAGTGTAATAAAGTTTATATTAATCACAGGAAGATTTTCTAAAATAAAAATAACTTAACTGTCATGGTCCGTTCTGCCCACATGTGGGCTGATTTCATTTCATCATTGCACTAAAACTAGTAAATAAATTTTTAAGTTTTTAACGGATTATGAAACCCCTGACTGTTGGTTTAAAAATTTAATAATATACTTTATTAATATACTTTATTAATATATTGTAGCTAAATGTATTTTTTAAGGTTTTTAAATCGTGCAGCAACCAGCGATTATATGGGGAAATTGGCCAATTCAAATGAACAATCCGTTTCAACGGATTAAAAACCTTTAAAAAATACATTTAGCTACAATATATTAATAAAGTATATTAATAAATTTTTAAACCAACAGTCAGGGGCTTCATAACCCGTTAAAAATTTGAAAATTTATTTACTAGTTTTAGTGCAATGGTGAAATGAAATCAGTCCACATGTGGGCAGAACGGACCATGACAGTTAAAGTAGTTGTTCTCTAAGCATTTGATTTGATGGTCAGTATGCACTCAGCATGACGATTTGTTCGTCGCGGTAGTGTCGCGTTCTGCGCACATCTACTGTGGTTAAGTTTACAAAGATGTTATTGTTCACAAAACAAATAAAATGAACTCGCCATGGCACACTGATTTCTATTTTTCATTTTTTTAGAAACGTTATTTTTACGTAGATTAATGTGTCTTTCCGAAATTTTTAAGAAGACCTTTTTACCAAATTTTAAAACTATTATGTTGGTTCAAACCTTGAGTAGTTAATACAAATTTTCATAAAATTGGAACTTATGCCGGAATACTGCCGTCTATTGGAAAACATACTTTCACAATTCAAATTCCAAAAATGTCAAATGGACGTCCCTTAGATGTGTTGGATGTTTGGATGAATATTTATACCGTTGATATGTGGAATCAAGACGTAAATATAATATCTCCTAATAGGGATAGGGACAATAAAACGATTTTCGGAGAAACTATCTAAACATTTTCTGCCGAGCTGGGTTTGGATGTCTACTACAGTCCCGGCTTTCAAATTGTGCACCCTCAAATTGTGCACGACTGCCAAATTGTGCACTTTTTCAGGAAAATTTACGAGACTGGCAAAAAGTCTTTTTGGCTTGCCAGACAAAATTTATTAATTCAATAAGTTATTTTTTTGTTAGAAACGATAAAGGAGTCAATTTTGTGTATATTTTTGACTCTAAAACGCCCTATAAAACTAGTAGTCAACTTGATAATAACGATTTTACCAAATTTTGGACGACAGTCAAATTGTGCACGACTTCCAAATGGTGCACGTGTTTCGGAAACGCAATATGCACAATTTGAAGGTCGGGACTGTAGTATTAGTTTTTTTTCCTAGAAAACATTTGCGTGGAACGAGTGGTTAATAGGCCTTAGGGGCATAATTTGCACGAGACCATTTTATACACTGTGTGCGCACTTAACCGCCACCCTTCGCGGCCTTTTCAACTGACGGTTAACTCCGTAGGGCGCGCCCGGGGCGCGCTCGTAGGTGTGATCGCTGTAAAATAGTGGGACCCCTAACTGGCGGTTAACTGAAAATAAGCGAAATAGTGGCCGTTAACTGCGCATCCTGTTTAGCTTATTTATCAGAAAATTTCAACAGGTAATTTTTCTCCATAAAATGTAGCAACACCCGTTTATTAGGGGGTGAGCAATCAGAACCAACTTTTATTTTTTTTCTTTTTTTTTCTTTTTTTGGTTCAGGTTGCTTCTGTTATATTTCTCGGCATTTTAGAGCGATTTGAGCAAATTTGCACAGATTTCCACCTTGGAGTTAATTTCCAAGATTATATTTTTTCCGTTATTATATCCTATCCTTTCAATAGTGTCAGCCAATCGTATCCGCTTTATGAGTTTAATGAAGGGTTTCGAATTAGCGAAAAACATCCCAATGAGAATTTCCGATGCAAAAACCGCTGCCGTTTTTACTACACAAGCAGTTTTCCAAGTTTGGAAAAAATTATGGAAACGCCAAAATACCGCAAGTCCTTTATGAACCTATTTGATCAAGGCTGGGTGCCCGAAGATTCCGCAACCGATTTCTCCACCGATACCATGTTCCTCATCATTAAAGGCCAAGAGCCAAATAATTTTATGTCGAAAATTTTCGGCGAAAAAACGCGAATTACTGGCGTTAACTTTAGAATGGTCGACATTGAAGGAATTATGGTAAAACCTGATGAAACTTACTTCCTTCACTTGTATATCACGTAAGTGCCCATCTATTAATAATAATTTTAATATAATATTTTGAGCAAAGTAAATTTGCCCATCTTTTTTTTCAAAATAATTATTACCCTGCGCAGTTATCCAACTGGTTTTAGAAAAAAACGTTTCAAAAGGTTTTTTCTGGAATCATAAAAAAAATCTTTTTGCCGTCTTGGCATTTAATAATTTGTAATTCTATGTTGATTTTATTTGTCATTAGTTACGACTCATAAGTGGGCAAGTGAAAATTTACGTTTTCAGTTTTTATGTGGTCCATGGTTTCTTTTTATAAAACGACAGAGTGCGCCGTTATGGTTTACAAAAAAGTCGAAAAATAATGAAACATAATGGCCCGAGCGGGAAAAGGTGAAACATAACGACGTAGGGCTTTACATATAAAGATATGTATCAGTGGAAAATATTTTCCCAAAAAAGTGAAACATAACAGCACGGGCGGGAAAAAGTGAAACATAATGGGGTAAAACATAACGACGCACCCTGTGTATTTGACTTTATTTTTTTTTATTTAGCACAAAAATGTTTCCATTCAATTCGGACGAAGAAAAAGCGCCGTGCGCCGATAATTATGAAAAGTCGGGCGAATTTGGTTATGATTGGTGGCGATACAAGATTAAGCCGGAGATAAAGGAAGCCATAAGTCCCTGTGAGACTTGTACAACAACTAGCTACTCAATCTTTGAAAAAACCATACCCCTCGATATTCTTCAAGAGCGACTCGACGACCAAAAACAAAAACTTTATTATTGGTAGGCTGTCCAAAATGAAAATACACGTCACTTTTGGCGGTCCTAAAATATGTTTTTTACATATTAACTCTTGCACTCCCGACAGTGCCATATGAAACTCTTTTCATTTATTTTGCCGAGAGCTCGAGATGGTTAAAAGGTATCCCCTATCGGGGTTTTATATTCGGTTGATAAGGCCTTGACGAGTTGAAATCGCCGCTCAGCGCTGCTCGGGGCCAATCAAAACCGTCGAAAATAATCTCAGAGTCACATTAATGCATCTTTTGAATAATAAGATTACTATTACTCGCAATGTTTATAATTCCAGTCATTTATTTTTTAAACCTACACGAACGGCGATTTCAACTCGTCAAGACCTTATACCTCTGACGATCATTTTGTGCTAAGATTTTTTTTCCCGATTAACCGGCAATTGACCTCTATTTCTCGATTTTTTAACTTTTATACCTCTTATTATACACTAAATGGACCGGGTCTGATTATTGAGTTTGCTTGTATTGAAATTATTAGACAATGCCTGACACTTAGAGCAGCAGTCCCATATAGGCTATATGATATAGCACTATCGGGAGCGCAAAAAAATTTAAAACGCAAGGGTAGGTGTCAATATAAAAAAAATAATAGAAAATAATAAATACAGGTGTTTGTCTGCTATCTTGACACTTTCGTAGGCATCCTCCCAAAAAATAGTGTTGCGTTAACGGACTAGTCATTAATTGCTTGCTGTTTTGCATTTACAGGGTGAGGTAATATAGATGCTAAGCCGCTTTTGGTTCGCGAGTGCGCTGATGGAATATAAGTCATCAAAAAACGGCTTAGCATCTATATTACCTCACCCTGTATTGCTTTCTTCGCATGCCAAAATGTTTTTACCTTGAAATTGTGACGCCTTTCAGTTTGGACAGCCTAATTATTGGTTTTCGATAGTTTATCAGAGTTCAACAGGCGAAGAAAAGGAAAGCATATGTTCCAGCTATGGAACCAGCGATATGTCAGACGTGGTCGCCGATATTGCATATAATGCCTCTTTAGCGCGAACAAAAACCATATCATTGGTCGCCTTGTTTTTAATAATAGGAAAAGGCTTTACTCTATTTGACTTTTAGGTTTGAGGTTTTTAGACTAGAAACCTCAAACCTCATGTGCTGTACATGATCTCAAACCTCATGTACTGTACATGATCTGCGCCGTTATCTTTCACAAATTGCCAAAGTGAAAGATAACGGCGAAGTGCTTTACACACAAAGATATGCACTTCGAGAGAACAAATCGAAAAAAATGAAAGATAACGGGTTTTTATACCGTTCTATAAACATACCGTATGGGGACGCTCAGACTGCAAGGCTTACTTTCATATGATCTGTAACGCTATTATGACGTCACCTTCGCAGTCTGAGCGTCCCCATACGGTACATATGCATATGTTACACATAATATTTATATGATATAGCATAAAACCTATCAAGTCATGATTAACGGTTTTTTGGTGGCGCGGAGAAACGGCGATTTTCTGTGGAAAAAAATAAAACAAAAACTCTGTCTGGAGCTGCCCGAGGCTAAAGTTTCATTCAACGATGATTTTGTTAAAAATGAAAACTCAAATTTAAGGTTAGCATATATACAAACCGGTCATCTGTATAAACCGGCATACAAACCGGCCATTACCGGTAGGCTATTAGTATATTATAAAAGTTTATTAAATTAGTGAGGGTCCTGAGCAAACGGAAAAATACGACATGCTGCAAATGAAAGCACCTGTAGTTGGAGGAGAAAGTGGAGTCTGGAGTAAATTTCCGGATGAAAATAACACATCATGGGATTCACAATTCAATGCAACTAAACGTACGTACAGACCCCTTTCAATAAATATCGCCATTTTTTGTCTACTCTCAAGGCCACATGAAATTTGCTCGTTTTCAACCTTATTTAACGCAAGTCTCGATTTAAATTCTTAAAATATTTTTCGTGAAATATTGTAGGGCTCCGTCTTGGGGGGAAATTTGCCATGACTGGTTCATTGTTGGACCACACAGTATTATATAATTTTTTGGCGCTCGGTTTTCCTAAGAAAAGTTTTTCGAGGAAATGGTGTTTCAGGGAAATTAATATAAATATACTACTAAAGTTAACATTCTTCTGACCTTTTCTCTGAAAAAAATTTTCTTCGAAGACCACGCTGTCAGTTTTTTTGTCAGTTCGGGAAAAAGGTCAGTGCCCGTTCATTGGAAACCGTACAATTATTATACCTACTTAAATGCTATTTTATCTCACGAGTTTTTCTTTCTTAGATTGATGATTATGTGTCGACATACTCCAATTAAACACGCGTCTAACTTATACAACAGTGTGATAAAACATAATTGCATTTTGAGTGGCCCAATATAAAGTCAATGTGTCGGAAAACTTACGCATCTGTGTATTCGTAATGTACTTTCTAGTCCTATAGCCTATAGGACCTATAGGACCACATACATTGTATGTGATTTTTCACTAGAAAGTACATTACGAACACACATTTGCGTAAGTTATTAGACACTTATTAGACTTTACGTTAGTACACAAAAACTGGCGAAATATAGGCTATTGGTTTTTCAAGAAAAACTTTTTCGAATAAAATTTTTTTCAGAGAAAACTTTATTGAAAAACATATGATTTCGGAGAAAACATTAATCAAATAAAAGTTTTGTTTTTGTGGAAATTTTAATTAAATTGCGTTTGATCCTATGTGATTTCCCAAGCAATATTTTTCTTTGAAAAAATTCTTTGAATAACTGTTTCTGTGGCGTACTTTTTCTCCGAAAAACCGCAGTGCGAATGACAATCGTCCGGGTTTCCGGCAAAAAATGGGCTTAGTTTTTTTGTTTGTAAATTCGAGTTTGGACCATACATGACATGTATTACATGTATATTACTTTAACTCCCACGAGCAACATTATTTTTAGGATATGACGGAGCCAGTCGATATTCATTTTCGATGGAGGACGTGCCGCTGATTCCGGCCCCCTCGGACTATTTAGGGGTCGATTTGACCAGTCCAGCCCCAGAGTCGGCCTTAAAAAGCCACAGTGGGGAACAGCACGATAGCGGCTACAGATCTGCAATAAATTCGTCCTAAAGCAAATTTATGTTGTCAATCATTAACCTTCAGGTGGTCACGGTTTTAATTGTGGCTCTTCAAGTCGATTTAGAAGTTTGTGCTTCAAATGAAGCGCCTCTAGCTGATAATGGCATTATGAAAATATCTAACTCCTACGCGTCAACATAGCATAAAATTTGAATTTTGTCTAGTGAACAAAATTTGTTGCTTGTCAGGCTGGACATCACATCAGTGGGTCGTTTTCGAAATTATTTAAAGTCGTTTTTTATTTTATCTGATATGGAGCAATCTTTTTTTCTGATTTTATTTTATTCATCGTAATACTTATTTTAAATGAATGAACAATCCTCCTAGTACCCACTGCTCAAAGATTATAGTCAGAAAAGGGCTACTGGTTTAGTCTCATGAAAATCGGCTGCGCGTTTCTAGTATACCGTGTCGGCATATTTTAAAATGATATTGGCCAATAGGAGCACCCCATTGCAAGAAAAAAGAAGAAAATTGCTCTATTCTAGAAACGCTCAGCCGATTTTCATGAGGCTAAACCTGTATTACGGTCGGAAAAATAAGAATTTGAGCGTAGGTTTGGTAAACACTATTTATCCTCCACCTAACCAGTTATGTTACCGGTTGAGTTTCATGAAAATTGGCCGAGCGTTTCTAGATTGTTTGTAAATTTCTTCGATTGATTTGTCAGGGTGTCTCTTACTTGTGTCGCTTTAATCAATCGAAGAAATTTACAAACTCTCTAGAAACGCTCGGCCGATTTTCATGAAACTCAACCGGTACCACTCAACTCGGCCGGTTCGCGCTAAATCGCATTGTCCTCGTTGTTTCTTAACTCGTCCACGTTTTAATGGACTCCAATGAAACACCTGTGAGATTAGTTATTAATCCCGCGAATTAATATAAATTATCCAAATAACATTCAACCCCTTCCTATCCATGTCCGCGTTTTACCAAAAATAATGGCTTTTGGCCCAGTAAGACATGACACGATAACGAAAAACGACGCGGCGTAATAAAATTAGCTTTTTTTGGAACTAGTGGGCCCTGTAATTATTATTTTTCTGATCATAATAGGCGAATTATTCATTAACTGCCCGTAGTCTTATCAGAATGCTGATACAGTACAGCTGATAAATTTCTAGTTATTGCTTTTTGACAGGATTAAGGAGAAAAATGGCGAAATTAGTGAAAATTGCCCGATGAACAAAAAAAAACGAGACTTTTTTTACCCGTTAGAATCTACCGGTAGTAATTTATCGCTGCTTGCGGTGGCAGAACAAAAAATAACTCGTTACGTTTTTATAAATATCCCCGGTAATAATGAAATATAGCAATCTAAAAACAATTCAGTGTTTTAACAGTTCAATATTTGTTCTGGATTTTGGGTGCAATTATAATTCCTTTCTTATTATTTACAGTTGTGGAACCCTTTTACGGTTGATAATGCGCATAATTATAATAACCCACTGTTTCACCTCTCCCTTAATTAATAATATTAATAATTAATGTAATAACTTCTTCAAAATAATGATTATAATAAAATAACATATGACCTTATTGCATACAGGGGGGTCTCATATTAAGGGACACGGCAAAGATTTGAATTAAGAGACGGATTTTTTCGAAAAAAAAACTCAAATTAAGTGATAAAATTCAAATTAGGGGACAAAAGTGGACTTTTGTTAAAAATAGCAAATCGTCCCTTAATGTGAGACCCTCTGTATCTTGTGATCAGGCTGACTTCAAATCTACAAATCCCTATTTTATATCAAGTCCTTACTCCCAAAGGCAGCGCGGTTTATCCAGGAAAACGTTTATCCGAGAAAATCAGGGAATTTATCAAGTCTCGACCAATAGGCGCCCACGATAACATGATTTTTCAGGGAAATTCCCTGATAAAACGTTTTCTCGGATAAAACGTTTTCTTGGAAAAACCGCGCTGCCGTCCCAAACGGCATTTATGGGAGTAAGGAATTTTTACAGTCCTTTACTCCTACTCCTGCTCCATATTTTTAGAAACATCGCTTATATTATTTAACTACTCCCTGCCCATATTAAAAAAGTGTTGTAAAGAGGTGATTATAATGTCTTGCTATAAGACACCCCCTGTTTTCGTTAACATTATTATACATTGTGCTACAGGTCGAAATCTGTTCAATAGCATTTTATTTTATCTGTACAGATTAATGTGTCTGTATTTCATCAGAAATAAAATTCAAATTTTGAAAATGTACAAAGGTAATTTACTATATAACATACAGATCGTTACTGAAAATTGAACTTTTTTTTGGTACTAAAAACCATCCGTTACAGGGCGCTCTATGTCGTTTGCCGTGATTGGCCCTTAGTAGGGAACTAGCTCTGAGTAGTATGAAAGACGAAAAAAATTATCCAATAGACGCGCGAGTATTGGACGCGCTCTCCAGAAACGGTTGTTATTGGCCCCAGGTTCTTGAGCCCTCACACGCGCCCTGTAACGGATGGATTTTAGTAGCAAAAAAAAAGTTCAATTTTCAGTAACGATCTGTATATATATAACAGCATTACAAGTTAAAAGCGGGTCCAATCTGTGTTCGTAATGACATGAAAATTACAAAAAAAAACTGATTAATAGCGGTTTTCAATAAAAAGATATGATAACTTTGTCTTCCAGCATTTTTTTTCTTTTCCTTTCCAAGCGTGGATCAAATATCAAAAAGGCGCGGGTTAACTTTAGAGCGGAGGAAATTGTAAAAATTGTAAAATCCTACACCCAGCAAAATAGTACTTAATAAATTAGAAAATGCCTGTTTCGCGCATTACCGGAAACGGTCATTATTTTGTAACAGTCTAGGTTGGACACCCTGTATTTCTCCAGTTTATCCGTCCAAAACTAAAACTTCAAGCAAAAATTGACGATTTTTTGTTGTCCGTTTTTTAGCTCTTTGTTTGGGAACCGGAATAGGCGATTAGTTTAGATTTGTTTCCGTCTATCGCTCCAAAAGTTCGTATATTTGCAAAATCTCAAGGGACTATAAAAAATGGGTATTTACCGGTGACTTAAGTGTGTTTGACAGTCAAACTTTGACTAGTTTCTGGACAGTGTCGATTTTTAATGTTCAACTAAATACAATTCAATAATTTTAGTATTGAGAAATTGAGCAAAACTTTGACCAAATGATTTTTTATTTGAGGTTATTCGAATTGTGNGAGTTTTCAAAAAAAAAATCAACCCCGTTTTTTTTTCAAAATTTTTTTCGTGAAATTTCATTCGACTCCTCTATCGGCGATTTTTGATTTGAGCCCGTTTTCGTAGAGATATGAGGCGAATAGGGCGTTGTGTGACGATCGTCACACTGTGACCCCTGGGAGTTAATAGGCCTTAGGGGCAAAATTTGCACGAGACCGTTTTATACACAGGGTGCGCAGTTAACCGCCACCCGGGCGTAGGTGTGATCGCTGTAAAATAGGGGGACGCCTAACTGGCGGTTAACTGCAAATAAGAGAAATAGTGGCCGTTAACTGCGCAGCCTGTTTAGGTAATTTATCAGAAAATTTCATCAGGTAATTTTTTCTCCATAAAATTTAGCTTTTTTCTTATATTTCTCGGCATTTTGAGCGATTTGAGCAAATTTGCACAGATTTCCCCCTGGGAGTTAATTTCCAAGATTATATTTTTTCCGTTATTATATCCTATCCTTTCAATAGTGTCAGCCAATCATATCCGCTTTATGAGTTTAATGAAGGGTTTCGAATTAGCGAAAAACATCCCAATGAGAATTTCCGATGCAAAAACCGCTGCCGTTTTTACTACACAAGCAGTTTTCCAAGTTTGGAAAAAATTATGGAAACGCCAAAATACCGCAAGTCCTTTATGAACCTATTTGATCAAGGCTGGGTCCCCGAAGATTCCGCAACCGATTTCTCTACCGATACCATGTTCGTCATCATTAAAGGCCAAGAGCCAAATAATTTTATGTCGAAAATTTTTGGCGAAAAAACGCGAATTACTGGCGTTAACTTTTCAATGGTCGACATTGAAGGAATTATGGTAAAACCTGATGAAACTTACTTCCTTCACTTGTATATCACGTAAGCGCCCATCTATAATAGAATAATAATTTATATTTTGAGCACAGTAAATTTTCCCACCTTTTTTCAAAATAATTATTACCCTGTGCAGTTATCCAGCAGGTTTTACAAAAAACGTTACAAAAGGTTTTTTATAGAATCATAAAAAAATCTTTTTGCCGTCTTTGCATTTAGTAATTTATAATTCTATGTTGATTTTATTTGTCATTAGTTACGACTCATAAGTGGGCAATTGAAAATTTACGTTTTCAGTTTTTATGTGGTCCATGTTTTTTTTATAAAACCACAGAGTGCGCCGTTATGTTTCACAAAAAAGTCGAAAATGTTGAAACATAATGGCCCGAGCGGGAAAAGGTGAAACATAACGACGTAGGGCTTTACATATAAAGATATGTATTAGTGGAAAATATTTTCCCAAAAAAGTGAAACATAACGGGGTGAAACATAACGACGCACCTTGTGTATTTGACTTTTTTTTTATTCAGCACAAAAATGTTTCCATTTAATTCGGACGAAGAAAAAGCGCCGTGCGCCGATAATTATGAAAAGTCGGGCGAATTTGGTTATGATTGGTGGCGATACAAGATTAAGCCGGAGATAGTGGAAGCCAGAAGTCCCTGTGAGACTTGTACAACAACTAGCTACTCAATCTTTGAAAAAACCATACCCCTCGATATTCTTCAAGAGCGACTCGACGACGAAAAACAAAAACTTTATTATTGGTAGGCTGTCCAAAATGAAAAAACAAAATGAAAATACACGTCACTTTTGGCCGTCCTGTATTTACATATTAACTCTTGTACGTCCGACAGTGCCATATGGAACTATTTTCATTTATTTTGCAATAGCTCGAGATGGATAAGAGGTATCTCCTATGGTGTTTTTGTATTCGGTTCATATACCTCTGACGATTATTTTGTGTTAAAATTTCTTTCCGATTAACCGAAAATTGACCTAGAAAATCTAGTTCCCGATTTTTAAACTTTTATATCTCTTATTATACGCTAAATGGACCGTGTCTGATAATTCATTTTGGTTTTCAAAACGTATTGGAATAATTAGACAATGCCTGGCACTTTAGTTTAGAGCAGTAGTTCCATATAGCACTATTGGGAGCGCAACAGGGGATTTAAAACGCGAGCGTAGGTGTCAATATAAAAAATAAATAAAAAAATAATAAATACAGGTGTTAGCCTGCTGTCTTGACACTTTATCACGTATTCTCCCAGAAAAAATAGTGTTGCGTTAACGGATTAGTCATTCATTTTTTGATGTTTTGAATTTATTGCTTTCTGCGCATGCCAAAATGTTTTTACCTGGAAATTGTGAGGGCTTTCAGTTTGGACAGCCTAATTATTGGTTCTCGATAGTTTATCAGAGTTCAACGGGGGAAGAAAAGGAAAGCATTTGTTCGAGTTATGGAACCAGCGATATGTCAGACGTGGTCGCCGATATTGCATATAATGCCTCTTTAGCGCGAACAAAAACCATATCATTGGTCGCCTTGTTTTTAATAATAGGAAAAGGCTTTACTCTATTTGATTTTCAAGTTTAAGTTTTCTAGTAGGTGCGCCGTTATCTTTCACAAACAAATTGCCAAAGTGAAAGATAACGGCTTAGTGCTTTACACATAAAGATATGCATTTCGGAAAAACAAATCGCAAAAAAATGGAAACATAACGGGGTGAAACATAACGACGCAACTAGTACTCGGCGTTTGACATGAATTTCCGCTATCTTTTCTCCCGCATTTTCTAGATGGCGATATGCGAGTTTTTGACGAATAAAAAAACTCAAGTTTGGCTATCTGGAAAATACTAAAGAAAAAATGGCGGATATTTACATGTAAAACGCCGAGTAGAATGCATTGTATAAGCGAACTCTTCAAATTATTACGGTCAGATACGAGAGTTTATACCGTTCTATAATACTACATATGCATATGTTACATATACCTATGTTACATGTACATTGTACACATTATTTACTTCATATATACACATTATTTATTTCATATAACATAAAACCTATCAAGTCATGATTAACGGTTTTTTGGTGGCGCGGAGAAACGGCGATTTTCTGTGGAAAAAAATAAAACAAAAACTCTGTCTGGAGCTGCCCGAGGCTAAAGTTTCATTCAACGATGATTTTGTTAAAAATGAAAACTCCAATTTAAGGTTAATTTAAGGCATTTACACAAACTGGTCATCTGTATAAACCGGTATACAAACCGGCCATTACCGGTATGCTATTAGTATATTATAAAAGTTTATTAAATTAGTGAGGGTCCCGAGCAAACGGAAAAATACGACATGTTGCAAATGAAAGCACCTGTAGTTGGAGGAGAAAGTGGAGTCTGGAGTAAATTTCCCGATGAAAATAACACATCATGGGATTCACAATTCAATGCAACTAAACGTACGTACAGACCCTGTTCAATTAATAATCGCCATTGTTTGTCTACTATACATGAAGTTTGCTCGTTTTCAACTTTATTTAACGCAAGTCTAGATTTAAATTCTTAAAATATTTTTTCGTGAAATATTGTAGGGGCTCCGTCTTGGGGGAAATTTCGACTGGCTGATTCATTGTTGGACTACACAATATCATACTATTTTTTTGGCAGCGCGGTTTTTCCAAGAAAAGTTTTTCGAGGAAATGTTTTTTCAGGGAAATTAATATAAAGCTACTACTTAATTTAACATTCTGCTGACCTTTTCTCTGAAAAATAGTTTTCTTCGAAAGACCACGCTGTCAGTTTTTTTTGTCAATTCGGAAAAAGGTCAGTGCCCGTTCATTGGAAACCGTACAATTATTATACCTACTTAAATGCTATTTTATCTCCCGAGTTTTTCTTTCTTAGATTGATGATTATGTGTCGACATACTCCAATTAAACACGCGTCTAACTTACACAACAGTGTGATAAAACATAATTGCATTTTGAGTGGCCCAATATAAAGTCAATGTGTCGGAAAACTTACGCATCTATGTATTCGTAATGTACTTTCTAGTCTGAAATATAACATACCTATAGCCTATAGGACCTATAGGACCACATACATTGTATGTGATTTTTCACTAGAAAGTACATTACGAATACACATTTGCGTAAGTTTTCCGACACATAGACTTTACGTTAGTACACAAAAACTGGCGAAATATAGGCTATTGGTTTTTCAAGAAAATCTTTTTCGAATAAAATTTTTTTCAGAGAAAACTTTATCGAAAAACATATTTTTTCGGAGAAAACAGTAATCAAATAAAAGTTTTGTTTTCGTGGAAATTTAAATTTTATCCTATGTAATTTCCCAAGCAATATTTTTCTCTGAAAAAAATTCTTTGAATAATTGTTTCTGTGGCGTACTTTTTCTCCGAAAAACCGCAGTGCCAATGACAATCGTCCGGGTTTGCGGCAAAAAATTGCATGCTCCAGGGCTTAATTTTTTTGTTTGTAAATTCGAGTTTGGACCGTACATGACATGTATTACATGTATATTATTTTAACTCCCAACCGCAACATTATTTTTAGGATATGACGGGGCCAGTCGATATTCATTTTCGATGGAGGACGTGCCGCTGATTCCGGCCCCCTCGGACTATTTGGGGGTCGATTTGACCAGTCCAGCGCCCGAGCCGGCCTTAAAAAGCCACAGTGGGGAACAGCACGATAGCGGCTACAGATCTGCAATAAATTCGTCCTAAGGCAAATATATGTTGTCAATCATTAACCTTCAGGTGGTCACGGTTTTAATTGTGGCTCTTCAAGTTGATTTAGAAGTTTGTGCTTCAGATGAAGCGCCTCTAGCTGATAATGACATTATGAAAATATCTAACTCCTACGCGTCAACATAGCATAAAATTGCTTGTCAGGCTGGAAACCTTTTCGAAATTATTTATAGTCGTTTTTTTATTTTATCTGATATGGAGCAATCTTTTTTTCTGATTTTACTTTATTCATCGTAATACTTATTTTAAATGAATGAACAATCCTCCTAGCATCCACTCCTCAAAGATTATAGTCAGAAAAGGGCTATTACGGTCAGAAAAATAAGAATTTGAGCGTAGGTTTGGTAAACACTATTTATCTTCCCACTAAACATTTATGTTACCGGTTGTCAACCAGCGGTTGAGTTTCATGAAATTCGGCCGAGCGTTTCTAGATTGTTTGTAAATTTCTTGGATTGATTTGTCAGGGTGTCTCTTACTTGTGTCGCTTTAATCAATCGAAGAAATTTACAAACTCTCTAGAAACGCTCGGCCGATTTTCATGAAACTCAACCGGTACCACTCAACTCGGCCGGTTTGCGCTAAATCGCATTATCCTCGTTGTTTCTTAACTCGTCCACGTTTTAATGGACTTCAATGAAACAGCTGTGAGATTAGCTATAAATCTTGCGAATTAATAGAAATTATCCAAATAACATTTAACCCCTTCCTATCCATGTTCGCATTTTACCAATAATAATGGTTTTTGGCCCAGTAGGACATGACACGATAACGAAAAACGACGCGGCGTAATAAAACTGCATTAGCTCTTTTTGAAACTAGTAAACCCTTTAATTATTATTTTTCCGATCATAATAGGCGAATTATTCATTAACTGCCCATAGTCTTATCAGAAAGGCTATTTTTAGCCGGGAAAAATTTGCTCCTTTTTGTGTCTCAAGCGGATTTATATTACAGAAATTGCATCTCCCATGAACAGCTGATAAATTTCTAGTTATTGTTTTTTGACAGAATTAAGGAGAAAAATGGCGAAATTTGGGAAAATTGCCCGATGAACGAAAAAAAACGGGACTTTGAGTATCGCATATTTTTTCTCAAACGAAAAGGTTTCTGAAAATAAGTTATTGTGGACAAGTGTGTGGGCACGATTTTTAAGATTACCGGTAAGAATCTACCGGTAGTAATTTATCGCTGCTTGCGGTGGCAGTACAAAAAATAACTCGTTACGTTTTTATAAATCTCCCCGGTAATGAAATATAACAATCTAAAAACAATTCAGTGTTTTAACAGTTCAATATTTAGTTCCGGATATATTTTCTGGATTTTGGGTGCAATTATAATTCCGTTTTTTTATTATTTACAGTTGTGGAACCCTATTAGGGTTGACAATGCGCATAATTATAATAGCCCACTGTTTCACCTCTCCCCTAATTAATAATATTAATAATTAATAACTTCTTCAAATAATGATTATAATTAAATAGCATATATATGACCTTTATTGCATACATGGGGGTCTCATATTAAGGAATACCACAAAGATTTAAATTACGGGGCTATGTTTTCGAAAAAAGTGAAAAAAAGTCAAATTAACTCTCAGGGGAAGGAGTTTCTGGGAACTCATAGGGGGAAAATGTGTGTATATATACACACACTTCCTCCTGGGAGTTAAGGGACAAAATTCAAATTAGGGGACAAAAGTGGACCTTCTGTATCTTATGATCAGGCTGACTTCAAATCTACAACTCCATATTTTATATGCAGTCCTTACTCCCATAATGGGGCCCCCCAAAAGTTATGGGCCATAAGTTATGATAAGTTATGGCCCATAACGGCCTCTTTTCGACAACCCAAAATGGCATTTATGGGAGTAAGGAATTTATTACGGTCCTTTACTCCTGCTCCATATTTTAAGAAATATCGCTTATATTATTTAACTACTCCCTGCCCATATTAAAAAAAGTGTTGTACAAGAGGTGATTATAAGGTCTTGCTATAAGGCACTCCCTGTTTTCGTTATTATTATTCTACATTGTGCTACAGGTCGAAATCTGTTATTGAGCACTTTACTTTATTTGTACAGATTAATGTGTCTGTATTGCATCTGAAATAAAATTCAAATTTTGAAAATGTATGTGAAAATTAAAGTAATGCCTGTTTCGCGCATTACCGGAAGCGGTCATTATTTTGATATCTGTTCCTTCAGTTTCCCCATCTAAAATGACATCAAGCAAAAATTGACGATTTTTGTCGCGACGATTAATTTTTAGTTTTTCCGTCTATCGCTACAAAAGTTCGTATATTTGGAAAATCTCAAAAAGGACATTTTTTAAATGGATATTTACCGGTGACTTAAGTGTGTTTGACAGTCAAACTTTGACTAGTTTCTGGACAGTGTCGATTTTTAATGTTCAACTAAATACAATTCAATAATTTTAGTATTGAGAAATTGAGCAAAACTTTGACCAAATGATTTTTTATTTGAGGTTATTCGAATTGTGCCTTTAACCAAAGTATGACCCCGGACGTTTTTCGAAAAAACTCAAATTTTGCGGTCACTAAGAGCCGTCAGAGAATCGTAAATGAAGCAGTGGGGTCGCCAAAAAAGGTCGCGAAAAAACCCGTTTATGAGTACTTTCGCGATCACACCATTTGGTCGCGAAAAAACCCGTTTATGAGTACTTTCGTGACCACACCATTTGGTCATGCGCCATTTGGTCATTCGCGAATTGGTATTTTGGGTGAGGTTTCGCGACCACTGTATGTAAGTAGAAAAAAATGGTCGCGCAACCTTGTTTAAAACACCATTTCGCGACCATGTGGTCGCGAAACCATATATTGAACAACAATTCGCGACCAAATGGTGTGGTCGCGAAAGTACTCATTAACCGGTTTTTTCGCGACCAAAAATGATCACGAAAGTACCCTTCACCTAAATGAAGCTTGTCCGGTTGAATGTGCTAAAAATCGTGTTTGGGGGTTAAGCGATATTCATTAATCTTATAAGTCGGGGTCACATTCACTAACTGCCGTTCGACACGTGTGTTCAAAACGAAGCAGAAAAGGTTAAAATAATGCTTTTAATCTTCAAAAATGAAAGTCTTGCGGTCTGATCATTCGCTTTTAATAAGCGCCATTTATAATGAGAATGACCGATTCGGGGCGAAATAAAAAAAAAATCGTGGCCTTTATTCGAGCTTCTAATTACATGAATGATAAGTTGATTTTTCAGTCTTGGATGAAACGGTCTAGCTCATTTTCAGGGCACACATATGATTGATCACTTTTGTCATCATAGTATCGATAAAAATTGATCCTTTGTACATTTTTTTTTTCAAATACTTCCAAGTAGTGTATTCACTCATCAATGACGACAGACAATTAGAAAACGAGAAAAAAAATTAAGCCCGAAAAAATGCACATAACGTCTGAGTGGTATAGAACCACAAACAGGTAATGTAGCAATTAATATAACCTTTATTTTCCTTCTTTTTTATCACAGAAAAGTTGGAGATTCGCAAAACAAATTTGGTGCTTTAAGGTCGCATGAGAAAGAGATGAGAGTATGAGAACCGTGAAGAGCTCCATTTTAGAAACTTAGGCCTCTTTCTGAGAGCATGCTTGTAACCAGCCCCATAACAGAGCACCCGGGCTAAAATCGCGCGTGCAACCCTTCCAGTACGCAAAAAATATATTCAAAAAGATGAATTAAAAAAAATTCATAACTTCAAGCGGGGCTGCTCTGTAATGGGACTGTTTGACCCCTTTTCGGTTTTTATCAGGCCCAAAAAGGGTCATATTACAATGGTCATATTCGGATCCAGCTTGCTAAGGGCTTTCGTTTAAGGGGTCATGTACTTTGTAATCGGGCTGCTGTGTCATGGGACTGGTTACACGCGCGCTCTCAATCCCGCTTTGCGGGGCTGATCTGTCATGAGACTTGTTACATGCATGCTCTCAGCCCGCTTCGCTGGGCTGCTCTGTCATGGAACCGGTTACATGCGCGCTCTTCACTCTGTAATGGGACTGGTTCGGATTCAGCTTGCTACGGGCTTTCTTTTAAGGGGTCATAGGACCCGATTTGACCACTTTGTAATTTGAGACTTTTTGGGGTCATATTACGCCTGAAGAAAACGTAATTCCACGAATTTTTTCTTCAGAAAAACGTTTTTTCTCCAAAAGATCATGTTGCCGTAAATTTATTTAACCTGATTATTTAGCACAACGGACTCTATGGTGAACTACTCTCCTCTTATAACAATCCTGTTGTCTGCCGTCTGTACTTTAGGCATCTTATTAATAATAGCCTTCAACTATTGTATGAAACAGTCAAAACAACAAAGTGACTTAAATTATGAGTTATAAATTCTCTTTTCTTGTAAGTGGTACAACTAGCCACCTAGCTCAATCTACCGTCCGAAAGTGTAAAAAAATGAGAATATTTTTTTCGTTCTCAGGGTTGAGCCACGGGATGGTGCGGAGCCCGCAGGGTGGGACTGTGGCGCAGGCATTACTGACGGTTGAACGGGGCGCGAGCCGTTTTAATAATTGAAGACAGAAAAACGAAGAACAGAAAAAAACGAGTTGGCAACACGCCAACGCGCATGACACATTGCCCATCGCAGCCAATGAGCGCGCTGATCATATGATCACTCGTACACAATGAAAGAAATTACATTTTTTTACTCCACGAAAAAGGCGTAAACGCCTATAATATAAATATATAATA
>SCLG01000766.1:32252-48905 GCA_004367875.1 Oikopleura albicans
TCACGGAAATGCCTGCAGCTAGTTCTAGAATTTTTTGAAGATCCAAAAAAAACGTGTTTGTGGCCTTTTACGCTGATGGTACTGTCGTAAAAGGCCACAAACACGTTTTTTTGGATCTTCAAAAAATTCTAGAACTAGCTGCAGGCATTTCCGTGATTTCATTTTTCCACATTTTGAACTTTTAGAGCTCTACTAGTTGGCCAAAACAGATAATCATTTTATGAGCCCTTGTCTTTTTTGTGACCTTTTACACGTTATACCTTTTAAGAAAGTACCCTTTTGATTGCTTGTTGAAAATTAAAAACTTTATTAAAGAAAAAAGCGCGTTTAGTCCGTTTGGGACAAAGCAGCGCCACAAAGCGGGGTTTATAAGTTGATTGTAAACAAACATTTATTACCTATTTTCTGTGTATGTTATATTTATATACTAATATATAGTATATTATATACCTTGTGTACTAATATAAATCTTTAATAAATTGTGCATAATTGGCTCATGTTTTTTTGACAATTTGAACCCAAAAGACTTAATCTGATTTGCAACTCTTCCTCTTTTTGATTTAGCGTGGTTTAAGTTTTTTTCCAAGTAAATTGTACTTTGATTAAAAAATTTTCAGTGATATGTTTGAAAGAAGAAAAAAAGCGAGTTGCAAAAGAGACATTTAACAGGTTAAATCACTCAAAAAATGAGTAGCAAAAGTTAACACAGGGCATACATTTCTCTTTTCATCATCTGTTATCTACCCTTACAATAGAAATACAAAAAAAAAAATCAAAAAAAAAAAATGACTCAAACAAACGTGGAAAAAATTCAATATTTTTATGAAGAAAGTCGGGCGTTTCTGCAAGAGATTGAGAAGAAATTTGGAGCTTTGCTTCATCGTGCATCTGAAGAGTTCAATCAATTGGCCGCAGGAAAGTGATTAGCACGTACACGCGGTACATATTTTCGTTATGTTTATTATCCGCTATAAACTTTGCCATGATAATCAATCATGTCCTTTGTAACAATACAATGTTGGCTATTAAAATACTCTAAGATTCGGAAATATAGCTTATATTTGCGGCTTAACCCTAGACCGCGCAGTCGTGACCAGTGTTGTAAATTTGGTTTAATTTTGCGTTGGGTTGGCGTTGGGTTGTCGGGAGTTCAAAAAAAAAAGCGTTGTTACTGCGTTGGGTTGAGGCAAATTCTGGAATTTGCGTTGGCGTTGGGTTTCCCACTAGCGTTGGGCCCAACGCCAACCCAACGCTATTGGGGCGTTGGGGTATTTTTTGCCCCAATGCGCCCAACGCTACTGGGGCGTTGGGTTATTTTTGCCCCAACACCCCAACGCCAACCCAACGCCGTTGGGGCGTTGGGGTNTTCTTCGTTTTTCTGTCTTCAATTATTAAAACGGCTCGCGCCCCGTTCAACCGTCAGTAATGCCTGCGCCACAGTCCCACCCTGCGGGCTCCGCACCATCCCGTGGCTCAACCCTGAGAACGAAAAAAATATTCTCATTTTTTTTACACTTTCGGACGGTATAAGATTAATATACCGTGTGTGATAAATAATTTGTTATGTAAAAGTATAATGCGATTCACCACACTAGAGGTCGCCAAGTATATTAGGTCTCGTGCGCAAACAATGATCCAAATCAGCGCATGGGCGTAAATTTTAGATTTTGCAACAAGCAACAGTACGTAGGAAATTATAAAAAAAAAACGACCGATCAAGGGTAGCATGGACTCGCGTCTTCTCTGGTTCACAGTTTTAAATTCCGTTGTCAGGCCTTTAAATCATAATCTGTTTCATACTTGGAGTTTTCACATTGATATATAGACTTGTCAAGCTTACTTGAAGATAAAAATTGATAATTAAAGAACTGTTTTTGATAAAATAATAACAAGCGAATTGATCCAGACACATCAATCACGTAGAAAACATGATAATATACAGTAGTGTTGGAAAAGTTGGCCAACGCTCCAAATTTTCCCAACGCCCAACGCTTGAATTTTTCCAAACGCCCAACGCTCCCAAGTTGGGAGTCCCAACACGTTGGGCATAACATTTCCCCAACGCTCAACGCTTCCAACACTGATGTACAGTATGAGGTATAATAACGTTTTTCTAGTTTTTGATTCTATTAGACTACAAAATTTTGAGAAAGCAAAATTACCCCATTTTGTAGGGAACCACCGGGGTCATATCATATCATATGGCCCATATTATATGGGCCGCATAGGACAGTTTATTATCTAGACACTAAACTGGCCCGAATTTCGGCTCTGAGAATACCACAAACAATAGAAACTTTCTATTAGAAAGTATTAAACGGAAAAGTCCATTTTTTAGAATTTTTGGAAAGAGATTTTTGAAATATGAAATATTTGAGTAACGGTTTCTAGATGTGCGTTTTCTAGATGTGCATTTTCTAGATGTGCATTTTCTATATGTGCGGTTTCCACTGATTCCGAATATTTTTTCATCTGTACAAAATGAATTCATATTTACATTTTTACAAAATTTTGTTCAAAAATTTTTTCAAAATTTTGTTCAAAAAATGTGACATTTTCCAGTAGGTACCAAACCGAAAATGTGTTATGAATGAAACTTAATAAATTTAATGAAAAATAAATACAGTCTGTATCAACAACCTTGACATTAGGAAGAAACATAGGAGTTGAAAGCTGTCACTTCCATATCTAACGTGGTTGGACCACCAATAATTTATAAATTGGACTATGTCAATTATTTTCGGGAATTATATTTGCTACTGTATCTTTGCTATACTGTTGCTATTGACTCTGTATAATAAACTATAATCTGATAATGATTGATTTTTTGTTAACATTAATTTTTAATTTTTATCAAGCAGTCAGAAAGGTACTTTCTTAAAAAGTATGTGTAAAATACCACAAAAGAACCTAGGGACCCATAGGGCCTTTAACATGAAACTCCGCTTTGGCCAAATTGTAAAGCTAAAAAAGTTAATCAAAAAAGGGAAAAGTGAAATCCCAGAAATGCCTAAAGCGAGTTCTAGAATTTTCCGTTCGGGACAGAGCAGCGCCACAAAACGGGGTTTATAACTTGGCTATAAATAAATATGCACCCAATTAGTGATAGTGCAGCTCATAAATCGATGTACAGGGTGTCGCCAAATTGAATCATCCTTATTTTTGGATTACAAAATTTGGGGCAATTTTGCCTTTTGCAATTTACCTGGACACGTCGATCACTATTCTGTATGATATTACCAATTTTATGTGTATATTATATTAATATAATATATTTTTATATATACGGTATATATAATACACTTGTGTAACGCGTTTTTAACTTCAATTTGCAGCGACGTAGGTTAAAAAAATGAATGACTGTAATTAATTTCGCCCTTCGTCAGGATATCCAATAAAATAGCCCGATTTGGTCCGAAATTTGATACGCAAACTGTAAAAGCCAATAAACCGCCGACAATAACATTTTATAAACCTACGTCGACGCAAATTGAAGTTAAAAACGCGTTATATACCTTGTTTGCTAATATTAATCTTTAATAAATTGTGCATAATTGGCTCATGTTTTTTTTTACAATTTGAACCCAAAAGACTTAATCTGATTTGCAACTCTTCCTCATTTTGATTTAGCGTGGTTTAACTTTTTTTTCCAAATAAATTGTACATTGATTAAAAAATTTTCAGTTCATGTTTGACAGAAGAAAAAAAGCGAGTTGCAAAAGAGACATTTAACAGGTTAAATCACTCAAAAAATGAGTAGCAAAAGTTAACACAGGGCATACACTTCTCTTTTCATCATCTGTTATCTACCCTTACAATAGAAATACAAAAAAAAAAATCAAAAAAAAAAAATGACTCAAACAAACGTGGAAAAAATTCAATATTTTTATGAAGAAAGTCGGGCGTTTCTGCAAGAGATTGAGAAGAAATTTGGAGCTTTGCTTCATCGTGCATCAGAAGAGTTCAATCAATTGGCCGCAGGAAAGTGATTAGCACGTACACGCGGTACATATTTTCGTTATGTTTATTATCCGCTATAAACTTTGCTATGATAATCAATCATGTCCTTTGTAACAATACAATGTTGGCTATTAAAATACTCTAAGATTCGGAAATAGAGCTTATATTGCGGCTTAACCCTAGACCGCGCAGTCGTGACGCTTGAAAAACTTACCAATTTTCAATAAACAGTCGTACAGATAGGTAATTTATCATTTTTTTCTTTTATTAACTTGTCAAAAATGTCTTTTTGCACTTGGACCTATCTGTATTTAGATCCAAAAAATTCTGGTCAAAAATATTTTGGTGAAATAATTAAAAATTGAGATATGTAACATATCATATGTTTCGGCTCAAAAAGTGTTAAGATAACCGGTGTTAAGATAATAGGCTAACAGGTGTATGATACACCGTGTATCTTAAGTTTATTTTAGCATAGTCTATGCTGCATAGGCTATGCAGCATAGCTCACCTTATTTTTTTATTGTGTGGCTATGTGTATAGTGTTCACTATTTTTATTACTGGTGTGGGTCTTCAGTTTGTCACCGAGTTCGTCGCGGGCCGTAAAATAGATACGAGCAAGTAATGTTTCAAACCTACATGCGAAATTTGCTCCGTGACACTTTTTCCTCACGCCAGTAGGGTTAGTTTATCTACTCTAAGGACTACATTTATAAAGCAGCGTAATATAAAAAAGTGCAAATTTCGAAAAAAAGAATGGCTTGTACGAATATCGACGAACCCGTGCAAAGAAATCGAGTTTAAGACTTCGCTCTCAATTCTAGCATTATTGATATTATTTGTGGTCAGTTTAGCCCGAACAATAACGTCCTTGATTATTTGCCTTCTTTGCGCTACTGTTATTTTGATAAAGGAAATAATAAAAATGAAGAAGGTGCCCTCACTAAATAAAACGTTTTTTATTGCTAGCGTGGATAGGCTGTCCAAAATCAATTTCAATTTTATTCTTGAAATCTTCCTTTTTTTATAAACGGTTCATTTTTATGAGACTACTACGATATAAACTTCATTTGGGTGAATCTGAACAAAATTCTGAATAGTTAGTTAAGTTTCTTTTATTTTCTGTTTGATCGTTTAGTTAACTCCGGCGGCCCGACAGTGCCATATGGCACTGTTTTCATTAATTTTACTAAAAGCTCTAAATCGATAAGAGTAATCTCCAATATGGTTGTTGAACTCGTTTTGTGTGAGAACGACGGTTTTTTGTGTCAAAATTAATTTCCGGTTAACCGGACATGGGCATCCTATAACCGGTTTTTATACTTTAATGCCACAAATTATCGGAAAAATTGTCACTGACACTAACTCGCGTCGGCGAATTCCAATTTGCCGTCTATTATTCCACACAATGTCCGGTTACCCGATATGGAGATCCGGTTACCGTTTCAATACATTGGTCTTCTATAATCCGATGTCCATTTACGGTTAACCGGAAATTATTTTTGAAGAAAAATAGTCGTTATCAACAAACCAAGCGAATACAAAAAACCGATTGGAGATCGCTATAATAGCTGACAATTTGTCGATTTCGAGCTATTAGCGAAATAAATGAAAACAGTGCCATATGGCACTGTCGGGCCGCAATAGCTTTTGTTCTAAAAACTTCGTATTTTTCAGTTTTTTAAATAAATTTGTACAGCCTAAGCGTGGACTGCGGATATGGCGCCTTACTGGCATTAGGGTTAATTGATGCCGGCTGTCGAGTTATTGGTGGATCCAGTGACCCGATGGCGAATTCGCTCGTCAAGTTACGGGAACAGGGCGTGTACTTAATAAAATTCGACGCTTCTTCTAGTGACGCCGTTCGAGAGGGAGTATGTAGAATACGACTGAGGTATTGGGTTCAATTTAACCTGTCAGTGACACTTTGAAAACCGTCATTAATAACCCGTAAATTAATAAAAAAAAACGAAAAATTTTCGGTATTTTTTTGTCACTCCTGCAGCAGGAGTCCTGCTTTGTACAGTATATAAACACTTTCGTTCGGAGTTATTTTTGATGCCCTCCTAGCCATTTTGCTATAAATTCAATAAAATCAATTTTTTTATTGAATTTGGGGAAACATCATTTTACCACTTGCTGTAAAACCAGTATAGATAAAAATTCTAGAATACGAATCTGCGACATTTCTACGGTAGACGCTCTATAGTTATACAATATACAGTACAGTCCCGACCTTCCAATTGTGCAATTTGCGTTTCCGAAAAACGTGCACAATTGGGCAGTCGTGCACAATTGGAGAGTCGTGCAAAATTTTGTAAAATTGTCATTATCAAGTTAACTACTAGTTTTTTAGGCCGATTTCGAGTCATAAATATACAAAAAATTGATTCCTTTATCGTTTGTGCACAATTAGGCAGTCGTGCACAATTGGAGGGTGCACAATTGGAAGGCCGGGACTGTATATTATATACTGTAGTACTACAAAATTTAGTTATAAGAAAAAATGATTTTTAATTATACTGGTTTAGTCTCATGAAAAATTTTCAGTCTAACCATATGGTAACGACCCATATCGTAACGATTTTCAACTTATGTAACATGAAAAAGGCCGGTTTTCAGAATGTGACGATATGGACGATGGGTTTTTAACAAAGTAGGAATAAAATTTTCCGGTTTTTGGCCTTCAATCCGAATAGAACATCTTTGAACACAAACTAAGACTTCAAGCTTGGAACAAAACACTATATGGAGTTATACTTAACAGTGGTGCCGATGCTTTTGGCGATTTTGAATGGTCAACGGTAATTTATAAAAAAAACTTTTTTTTTTTGATAAACTTTTTATAAATCATTTTGACTGTTTCAGATCGATTACATGAAAAAGATTATGGATGTTAACCTGTGGCAAACGGCGCGGGTCGCCAAAGAAATTGTGCCATTGTTACGATCGAATTCAGATACGGAAACGTGTAGGCGGTTAGTTTTTCACTCGAGCTATTTGGGGAGAATAGTTGAGCCCGGAAATATTCCTTTTGCTATTAGTAAAATGGCACTAGAAGGCTTATTTGACGCAATACGCCTCGAAAATTATCATCAAAATATATCAGGTAAGGGGTCTCCAGCAAACTGCCTACAACCATAATTGACATGATTGACTTTCTTGGGATTGTTAATCAGATTTTGGCGAATAGAGAAAATGACCGAGCCTGAAAAAAAAACGTTTTTTTGTCGTTTTCAGGTTTTGTAATTTTCTGTATAATACAATTTGGCCCAAATCGGGCCCGTGCTCAAAAATTGCACGCGCTCTAGGTGTTAAAAATTGAAAATATCACAAATTGTGGTGTAGTTCTACATTATGTAGAACTACACTACCTAACCATTTGAAATAACAGTTTTTTTAAATAACAATTTGCAATTTAAATGGTGGCAGGACAAATCCGCACATTTTATAGTCGCTTGACACCGCGCGAGCGAATGAGTAGACAGAAACGAAGCGTTATACGTAGGCGATAGACAAAAAACCGTGCGGGAATGTCTTTAAAATAATGGCATTATTTTTTTCGTTCATGAACGATTTTACTTATTTATGCGTCATAATAAATTAAATAAAACTTTACTATACAAAAGTATGTATTAAGATTAAAGCTTATTTTTAGGATACATGTTATATGAAAATACAAAAAAAAATAACGCTAATTTTGGCTTCCTTTTAAATGACACCTTTTATGCACAAAATTTTTCACGTGTTTACGCCTACGCACTGTTTGAAAATCGATTGAAAACCCATATTTTTATTAAGATAACTTACACCTAGGTAGTCTTTATAGCCTACTAGTATTTTAATAATCAAAGTTGATTTTAGTATCTATCGTCGAGCCTGGCATTTTCTGCCAAAATTCGCCCAATATAATTTCGTCGGCGCATTTTGAAAAACTTCAAGAGCAAATTTATACAGAAATGGATCCGTCTTCGAAGAAAATGATTTCTAAAAACGAATTGGGAAAGCGTCTGGAATTTTGCACCACCAGAATAAACGGATTTAACTCCTTGGAACCGGTCATTGAAGAGTACATGCACGCACTTTTTAGGATGGTACATAAGCAATGTTTGATTGCAAACCTTTGAAAAATTAACCACTGTGCGCCACAGATTACGGGCTGCGTTTTGTCCAATACACACATGTTACATGTGACATGTATGTATACATTTTACGGAAAGTTCAATGTGTTTTTTCATATTTGGTGATCAAAATTACGCACCAGATGTTAAAAAAATGACGAAATGTTAAAAAACAAATTAGCTAAATTTTGATGTAATTTATAAAATATTTTTGGAATTATCCCGTCAGTTCAAGGCTTTAACTTAAAGCGCATAAAAGACAGAAAACTATTATCTTTAGTTATTTAAAAGTAAATGCTAGTTATTTAAAGTAAATGCAAGTTAGCATATATCTATAAAAAAAATCATTATGTGCCTATTTTCAGTGAATTTCCGTCTACTAGATATCAACCAGTGGACCTCCGAATTCGAATTCTCCTCATCATATCAAGCCTTTTCCCGGTAAAATTAACCGTCATTTATTCTCAAAATAGTAGTTCCTAGGGCTGAATATATTTACTAAAATCAATCGAAAGTACAACATTTTTAACATTAAGGTTTGTTATGATAACGGCACAGTCGGCCGGGCCGACTCGGCCCGCAGCATAATTTACTCGGATTTTGGAAAAAATGCAATCTACCTACTAAAGATAATGAAACCTGCGGTTTACCGGTTAAACTTGAACCTCATTGAGAAAATCTAAACCTAATCACAAGAACGGAAATTTTAAATCAAACAGGCCTTCAAATAATAATACGAGGAACATTTTATCGAATTAGGTCAAACTAGGTTATTCTTAAAAAAATATATTTTTTTAGGACTGGTTAACCGATTACTGTTTATCGGAAAACGTTTTGATGGGCCGCAAGTCTTCTAAAGGTTATTTTGAAATCGAGAAAAAGAAAACTGAGCCGCTGAATACTGTGAAATAACTTTTGTATTTGTGAGAAAAAAAATATGAAATAAATAATTAACAGTCATGCGCATGTTGGGTAGTTAGCTACCAATAATTGGTTTATAGTTTATAAACAAACCAATAATGGACAAGCTGTATGTGTGGACAGGGCTGTTTATTTCAAATTTACTAAATACAGTCCCCACGCCCAATCCGACACCGGTAAAAATTCTGACGTTTTTACTGGCAGTAATTGCCGTTCAACATTAGTAACGGCACATTACGCTTTGAAAAAAATCTATCCCAGAAATAAGGCACAACATTTTTTTTTGAATTTTCTTTATTTTGTCTTAAAAGTTTATGCTGTTTTATGGTTTGTACAATTCCGATAGAATACAGCCCCTAATCAGTTATCTATTACATTGTATTATTATCAGTTTTTAGTAAACATAATTTTTTTTCACCATTTTACTGGTTGGATAACTGGTTTGGAAGTGTGTTCGCTATTTTTTACGTTTTTTCAACATCAGCAGTTTTTTCCCTTCCAATAAATATGATAGCTTTTTCCCAGCTTATCCAATTTTTGAATGTGAATTTTCCATTTCGTACTAAACTCCTGATCATATAAATTGGTATCCATATTAAAACACCAATGTGAAGCACCGAAATGATTGCTAATCCAGTCGGTTCATATTCATAAGTCACTTCTGTTCCGTTTTCTTGACTCCAATCGCCAATAGTTGAATCCCACCGTAAGTAGCCCGTTCCTGAAACCTACGCAAAAAAAGTTAAAAAATTGATTTCTAAATTGTGATGCCCGCGGTTAGATCACTTTCAAAGTTTTACGTATAACTTAAAAATGTCCACTACACCCCCTGCGCCATTATCTGGCCGACATTTTCGCCGAAAAAAATTTTGTAACGTAATAATGACCAGATAATGGCGCAGTGCTTAACATGTAAAGATAGGAGTTCCTGGGAAATTATTCTTCAAAATTCCGGCCCGATAAAGGAACGAGTCAAAAATTCGGCCAGATAACGGCGCAGTAGGTGTAGTAAAGATTCCCGCAGTGTACCACAGGGTATATGAGTAGTATGAACACGAGCCACCAAATGCAATATGGAGTAGCACCACCACACCACCACCACCGGAAAGAGAAAAACAAATCTAAGACCGATTGTGGTATTGTCATCTAACCTTGTGACACCAAACCGGAGATATTCCGGTTTTCCGGTCAAACCGGAAATGGTGTTAAAAAAGGTGTGAGGAAGAGACATTTCCGGTCGGAAGTGACACCTCACACCTTATTTAACACCACTTCCGGTTTGACCGGAAAACCGGAATCTTAGATTTTTTTTCTCTTTTCGGTGGTGGTGGTGTGGTGGTGCTACTCCATATTGCATTTGGTGGCTCGTGTTCATACTACTTATATGCTTTCAATAATTTTTAAGGCAAGTTCAGCGAATTGAAATTTTCCCTTCTCACTTACCGCCATGTCATAAGCAAAAAATACTAAAATTGCCGCAATAAGCAGCGGCGAAATAAAGACAGAGCAAATTTTCAGATAAGCACAAAATATATCAACAATTATATGGTCGGTTCTAATCATCCACCGAATTTCCCGAATCCATTTTTTCGAACCATAAACCCAATGTACAATTATATACTGGCAAAGTCCAACAACCAGCAAGTTCAAGTTCGCCGAATAATTATTGAATATATCAAGCCAATAACTTCCGGCGCCGGTTGTGAATAAAATGCCGATTGCAAAATGAATGAACGAAAGAATCAGCATTATTCGATTTTTCGGAATCCAACTAAAACGCTCCGATTGGGCCAATATATCACATACTGGAGTAAGAACGCCTTTTCAAGCTTAATTTTTGATTAAAAAATGCAGGGGCAAACCTTAACTTGGATTTTTTTTATATTTTAAACTTCTGCAAAAAATGTTGATCCCCGATACTTTCTGACCTTTTTATTTGCGCACAAAAACTCCAATAAAACGGGTACGAACATTATAAATTATAACAACGCAGTGCGTAGGCGCTATGTTGAACAAAAAAAAAGAATTCCCTGATTATGAATTTCAAAAATAAAATAATAATAAGTACAGAGGGAGGGCGTGATAACGGACAGCGTAATAAGGGACGCTTGTGCCATATAAGGGACGCTTGCGCCATATAAGGGGCGAACGTGCTTAATAAGGGCACGCTTTTTATCAGGAAGAATTTTTTGGTCTAAATAAGGCGATCACGTTTAGTTCCAGATAAGTTTTCCGTTCTTTATTAAGCCACTTTTAAATACCGTTTACTGTATACGGTATACAGTCCTTACTTCCAATACGGACGTTTTTGATTGTCGAAAATAGCGTCCGTATTGCGGCGAATTGTCATAAAGTGTCCATTTTTGACTGTTTTAGGGACATTTTTTCACAAAAAGCGCCCGTATTGAAAGAAAGCGTCCGTATTGAGAGTAAAGACTTAAGTTTCAAATTTCAAATGTTATACCAGTCGTGGTTTCCAGACCTTAGGAAAATTAGTAAAACATTTTTTTGCATAATCAGAAATTTTCTTTTTTTTTCAAAAATTAAACTCATGCCTTCAAGCGTACCAATCATAGAGCCAATTCCAAGCATAGTGATTAAGGCATAAAACAATATTGCAAAAAGGTAACTGAGGGGAAAATTGAGTACAGCAGTTGCAATGGCAATAAATGTGAGACCCGTCCCTTGCGGAATGTCGCTAATGAGAATATGTTCAAAATTGCATTCTTCGATTTCTAGGTATTTATATTCTTCAAAAATTTCAGAGGGCTCTTTGCCCTCCAAAAAACCTTCGGGTTCGTTAATTTTACCAAGTATAAAATCTGTTTGATTTGTAAGACAGGACTGATATGAACTGTTTGCACTTCCGCCCAGTAAGATGAAGATCACAACCGCCGCTAAAATAAAAATGATAATCTGCTGGTCAGGGTTAAATCATATTCACCCCCTAACCAGCTAACTTACTAGGGTTAATTTTGAGTGACCATTTATGGTCGCCAAAAAATTTAAGTGTTTTAAGTGTTTTAGCGACCAGAAAATTGGTCGCCATTTCGTGTCTAAAACACCAAAAAAGGTCGCCAAGTCATAACAACACTCCGCGACAAAATGGTCGTCAAAAACTTATTTTATGGTCGCCAATACTATCCAAAATAGAACTTTTTAGCGGCTCCAAGTGGTCGCCAAACTACCCCACTCCTAATTTTGGATCGAAGTGTGTAACATAATTGGGTAGACCCAACTTTGTTAAGATAACTGGTAAGGGGGTTCAAATAATTTACCAAAAACAGATGTTCCAACATTGAAAAGCGCAACAATAAGGCCGTCTCTGATGAGATTTTGATCAACGGGATTATAACTGCTAAATGCAATAATTGCACCAAAACACACCCCAAATGAGTAAAAAATTTGCGACGAAGCATCAATCCAAATGTCAGCAGAGGTTAATAAGTCCCAGAAGGTAGGATGTCCGCGGTGCTGAACAACAGTTAACTCCCAGGGGAAGTGCGTGTAAATAGACACGCAACTGGTTTTTGTTCGTCGATTTAAGGCATATGGGGGCCCCGTAGGGCAAAACGGGTATTGGTGACCCCCCCTCAACTTTTCGAGAAAATTCCATTGACGGTGTTTTTTGCGTAGGTCGGAGATTTCAAACAGCTCTCTAGGGGGCCCTGGTGTCCCAAATCAATTTATGAATAGTCAGATCGACGTAGTTTGACGAGCTCTACAACTTGGCTTTACCAGTTTTTTTAACAACAATTTTTTTTTAATTAGCGACGGAATTTATTTAAACTCCGAAGGGGAACATTAAAGAACATATACCATTGTCAGTTACTGACAGATACCGGAAAACCGGTTTTTGCAAAAATACGAAAAATGGCTTTCGCATCTTATTTTTACCACCCAGAGCTCATACAGCGGACAACCTACCAGTCGGGCGTCAACAGAATTTTTAACCCCTCGAAGCCACCCTCCTCAAATGAGCCAGCAATCAAAAACACAGCCAGTACAACATAGGGGCAAAAAGCGATAAAATAGAGTTTAACTCCCGCTGCTTCCGAACCATCTTGCATTGACCAATAAATGAAGAACCAGGCAAGAATTAATACCAGTAACATGTCGATTTGAACACCGCCTAGTTCAGTCAGACTGCCACTGATATTCAGCGTATTTCGGTACCAGTAATAAACTAAATGAGTTTGTTAACTCCCAGGGGGAAGTGCGTGTAAATAGACCCGCAACTTGCTTTTTTCGTCGATTTAAGGCATTTGGAGGCCCCGTAGGGCAAAACGGGTATTGGTGACCCCTCCTCAACTTTACGAGAAAATTCTATTGACGGTGTTATTTTTTGCGTAGGTTGGAGATTTCAAACAGCTCTCTAGGGGGCCCTGGTGGCCCAAATCAATTTCTGAGTAGTCAGATCGACGTAGTTTGACGAGCTCTACAACTTGGTTTGGCCGGTTTTTTGAATTATTGGTGTTATATTTAATATAAAAAATGTACAATAAATTTCACTGTAAAATCATACCAGCTGGATTTGAAGCCGCATTGCATTCTGGCGCCTGATATGGTATGGAAAGATCTTGGTAGCCAATTGAAACGTTTTGAATGACGTTTGGGCACGATGCCCATGGCAGTGGACTTTGAAAAGAATTGAACAAATAATAAAGTGCCCAACCGGAGATCATGGTGTAATAAACGCCGACGAAAAAACTAATCATGACCATTGCAGTACCAACTCCGGCAAACGCGGGATGAAATTGTTTATAGGCTTCAATTGGCCCAAACCGAAGCCGCTGACCAACCGATAACTCCGTCATTAAAAGCGGAATTCCGATAAAAAGAAAAGAAACGAAGTACGGTATGAAAAACGTACCGCCGCCATTTTTTGCCGCCAAATACGGAAAACGCCAAATATTACCTTTAAAAATTAACAGTTAAAAATTATTGATAAGCAAGTAGTATTTATAAGTAAGTAGTTTGTCATCCGGTTAACCTTCAAACACATATTGCGGAAGATTGTCCGCATTGACATATAAAACGCGTTTTTTTTCTACATTTTATTGTATTAAATGTAACGGCATTGAAAACCAACATAGAATAATCGATTCCAAAGTCGGAGAGCAAATAAAAAAAAAAAATTATTTCCGTAATGAATATTAATTAGTCATTCATTGGAGCTAGGAAACCTTAAAAAAGAGGTTATTTGCAATTAATAGTTATCACGCACATTTTTTTCTCTGTCATATTTTTTCAAAACTGTTGAGTAGTCAACGCTCCAATAGCCTGCAAAAAATGAACCCCGTAGGTCATCCGGTTAACCGTTGGTGAATTTGTAGTTTTGTGGTCAAATCGACCAAAAAGTGTCCAAGGGTGGTCGGAGAGCTTTCGAGAGTATGCTCATTCGATTCAGGACCATTGATTTGCTTATACTGAGAAATTACGTTGATAATAATACCAAGAATGATGCTGCGGACAATCTTCCGCAGCTGTGTTCACGGGACTTATTAAAATATGTGTTTGAAGGTTAAGCGTTTGTGAATTTGTGGTTTTGTGGTCAAATNAAATGAATAATACTCTAATGTATAAGTGGTTTTTCCTCTTGTATTTTTTTTAGTAAAATAATAAGAGGTTTTTTCATCCTTCAATTAGAATATTTTAATCCTGAAACCTTTCTACTTGTTCAAAAAATCTTGAAATAAAGTTTTAAAACACGAAAAAATTTAGGGGCCTGTTACTGGAAGAATTAAAACTTTAAACTAATCATGTTTTCAGATTACTCTATGATGAGAGATGCCGATATATGCGTGATTACAGCCGGCAGTCGCCGAATTGCCGGTGAAAACGTCCACAATCACATTGCAAAAAATGTTCAAGTCTTTCGACCAATCATAGGCGAGATTAATAAAAGATGCGCGAATGCAATTATTCTAGTCGTTTCCAACCCGGTCGATTCTATGACGTATGTGGCTTGGAAATTAAGTGGCGCGCCAGGTAATTATTCACCGATAAATTTAATTTCCATTCGAGCATATTTTTGTGGAATATTGTGTTTGTTGTTTCTGTTTGTTGTTTGATTTTTTTGAATGAAATATTTTTTCAAACAAATAATAAAAAGGCGTCCTTTGTACCATTTAGCCATAATACCAATTCGGCCAGTGCCATAGGCTATGGACCATGGACTATAGGCTATAATTTATAGCTAGGGGGTATTCCTAAATTTTTCCTTAATTAACTCGTGAACGCCCAAAAACTGAATTGTGATTTTCAGTATTTTGCTCTTTAGCGCCAACACCGATGTCGTAGATTTTCCAAAAACTACTATACATTTCCACTTAAAATGACGTTAATTCCGGTAAATTTTTAAAGTTGTGTTGAACCATCTTCGTGGTTAACCGCGCGAAAAACCGTTATTTTACCGGTTTTTTCAGAATTTTGGTTGGTTTAAATAGCTCAAAAAAATATTTTTTGGTCTCATCAGAAGCGTTTTAACGTTCTGAATACGCCAGAGTTTATAATTTCTTTGTACGATTCGTATTTACGAAATTAAAGCGTAAACCGTAAAAAATGTTCTAACCGTCGTATCTGGAACCGGTTATGTCCGAATAGGTTGAAATCTTTCAAGTGAGCTTAGAATACCCATTGCTAAGTCCACGTCGATTTTCAGTAGCATACGACAATTATTTCTATAGGTTAGACATTTAGGAATACGCCCTATCTATAGCCCATGGACCATGGTTCCATATAAGATGGACCATTCTTTAATACAAAAAGGTTGTTTGACCACTCCAACTTGCTCTAAATGTTTATTTGAAGTTGAAAAGGTTATTGGGGCTGGTACAACAATAGACAGTGCCCGATTCCGACAACTCATTGCTAAAAAGACAGAAGTTCCTGTTGAGTCCGTTACTGGTATGGTGCTTGGTATGGATGTGAATGAAATTAAACAAATTAGATTAAGAATGTAAATATATTTTTTAACTCACAGGGGGAAGTGCGTGTAAATATACAGGCAACTGGTTTTTTCGTCGATTTAAGGCATATGGAGGCCCCGTAGGACAAAACGGGTATAATACCATTACCATATAATACCATACCATCAATTTGGTGACCCCCCCCCCTCAACTTTTCGAGAAAATTCGATTGACGGTGTTTTTTTTGCGTAGGTTGGAGATTTAAAACAGCTCTCTAGGGGGCCCTGATGGCCCAAATCAATTTCTGAATAGTCAGATCGACGTAGTTTGACGAGCTCTACAACTTGGCTTTACCAGTTTTTTTGAATCATTGCAAATTATTGTGAATTTTTTAAGTGCGTGTTCATTGACGCGCTTTTTCCCTCTACGGGTTCCCAAAAACTCCTTCCCCTGAGAGTTAACATTACGATTATTTTGCCACTTTTTTATTTTCTGAAAAATGATCATCCATTTGATTTGGTGAACATGGAGAAAATGCCATCCCTATATGGAGCTCAGTTACAGTTATGGGAGGAAAATCAAGTGACCAACTAAAAGGCCTTATAAGTAGCAAAATAGAAAAGGTAACGTACTCCACCTAATCACTTATGCTGCGTAAAATTATTAATACCGTCGAGTCCTTACTCTTATTTTATCAATCATTTTTGTCGAAATCTCGAATATAAGGTCACATTTCGAT
>SCLG01000767.1:0-18757 GCA_004367875.1 Oikopleura albicans
TCACTCCTTGCCACGTTTTGTCGATTTCCTTCAAAAATTTATTTAAAAAAAAATCTCCGATATAATAAATCTCGACATCGAGAAAATCGAGAAAAACACAACTAAGCTATAACTCACAAAAAAGTTCTCAAGAGATATACAGGGTGGGGTAATATAGATGCTAAGCCGTTTTTGGTTCGCGAGTGCACTGAGCGAATATAAGTCACCAAAAAACGGCTTACCATCTACATTACCTCACCCTGTATATTGACTAAATATTTTTCATCGCAATTATAAACTACAGGGGGGTCCAAAATAAGGGCCCCTCAAATAAGGGTCGCTTGCGCCAAATAGGGGTCGTTGGCATCAAATAAGGGTCGTTTTTCCGAGAAAATATTATTGCTTCAAATAAGGGTCGCTGATTTTAACAGTGATTCCTACGGATATTGGTCACTATTTTATTATCGACTTATAAAATAATTAAACAGTTATTAATGTCAAATTTATTAATTTTAAACTTGATAAAAATCAAACATAAAACAGAAAACAATCATATTTTTATACAGTAAAAGCAAAAAATTCGCTTACAGTCGTGGAAGCGAGNTCCCGCTCGTGCGCTTATCAGGCCGGTCTCTCATTGGATAATAGCTAATTTGTATTGCGAAATTCCCCGCTCGTCCGCTTATCAGGCCACCTTGTTTTCCACATTTTCCAGCTCTTCCGCCTACGCCCTTGGGGTTTATCAGGCCGCCTGAGGGTTTATCAGGCCGTTTTTGGAAGGTGAAAGTGGCCTGATAACCCCTCAAGCGGTGTATTATAAAATTTCGCAATATATTGACAAAATATCTCACGAAAACATCACGAAGTATACGCAGTAATATCTAATAAAAGGGGTCTCACATAAAGGGACCGTTTGCTTTTTTGACCAAATTTGAATTTTGTCCCCTAATTTGAGCGTTTTTTGAAGTTTTTTCGAAAAACCCGTCCTTTAATTTGAATCTTTTTGGTAAAAATATCCCTTAATATGAGACACCCCTGTACGGGCTTAACAAGTGTGTAACATGTTCTACCGTTTTTGTTAAAGTTACATACCATTTACATTTTGTATACCATTCTGGACGAGTACTTCTGGCGCTTGGTGTTGAAATTTGCTCCTCTTTTGATACTCCAATTTTGTGTAATGCCGGTAAAGACTTTGAAATGCCCGGAAAAGTAAGTTTTGACGCCCTAACATCGCCAATATTTTTCTTACTAAACTCATATCATTCACTAATATTTTTTAAAAAATTTTTGGCAAATTTTTTTTTTTCGTTTTTTTTGCTTGCATTGTCTTTATGAGGTCAACACCGACTTTAAAAACATTTTAACTTGCCTCATTGCAAAATCCTTTCCCATTGTTGATGCACAACAATTTACGTCAGAAAGTCTAAGATCGATTTTACTAAAAGTTAACTCTTAGGGTGAAGTTTGTGCACAAATTTGCACGAATCACTCTAAAATGCCCTAAATTCGTCAACAACAGCTTCCTATCAAGAATGTTCACATATGGGTATGATTTAATTTTGATTACAGTTGGTGTGGTAACGCGTTGACACTTTTGTTTCCAATTTTTTCCTCAAAAACTGTCAACTCGTTCCTTACTGTCACTTTGTTCGGCTCTTTTCCCATTTTTTGCCTATTTTTGACCATTTTTACCCAAAAATTCCCAAAAAGTGTCACTTCGTTCCAAATTGTCTACTTGTAACGTGTCAACCCGTTACTACACCAACTATAGCAAAAAAAAACTTTTGGCAGTAGCATACAAATTATCGAAATTAGCTTATACAATGATAATATCAAGGTTTTGTGCCAAATACCGGTAAGTATCAAGTTGCGTCGGACAACCAGAAAATGACTAAAATTTTCTCCGTTTTTGTGTTTCTCCATTTTCAGATTTGCATTACGAAAATCAGTTTTATCTACGTCAAAATTACGTTTTGACCCATAATTACAATATACGGTATATAATATACCGCTTAGGGTTTATGCGGCTTCCCATTATCAGGCCACTTTCCCCGGTCGTGCGCTTATGAGGCCGGTCTCTCATTGGATATGCATACGTAATAACAAATTGGCATTGTGCAATTCGCCGTTCGTGCGCTTATCAGGCCACCTTTTTTGCACATTTTCCAGTTCGGGGTTTATTAGGCCGCCTGAGAGTTTATGAGGACGTTTTTGGAAGGTGAAAGTGGCCTGATAAACCCTTAAGCGGTTTGAAAAATATTCCTTCATATCTCTTTATTATCATCTCTGTTAACTCCAATTTTTTGTAATGTTTTAATAATGTTTTTGAGTAAATCGTATCCTATCAAATATTCCAAATCTTCGTCCAGCAACTAGTCCATAAATCTCGTCTGTAACAATGATAAATTAAAAACATATTTTCCGTTAACAGGTACGTTAAGCGATAACATTATTTAACGACTACGCATCCAGCCGTTAAAAGGCAGATTTTTAAAAACTTTAAACTACCTATTAACGGCGCACCCTGTATGCTATTACAGTTGTGGATGCGAGAACGTAACACTTTCACTTATCAAAAACTGTTACGTTCTCGCATCCACTGTTACGTTCTCGCAAAATTTTAGGTCAACCACATTTAAGCTCGAATATGATTTTCAAGCATCAAAACTTCCCCTTTGGAGTCTTTTTTACTTCTTTTCAAAATACTATTCATAAAAAATTATTATTAGGAAATTATATTTTTCTTACAAAATATTTCAAGCGAAATTTCGAGAAAAAAGTGTCACGTTCTGGCAAAAAAATGACTTTTTGTCTCAAATTATACCATTTTTGCGTTATTTCAATAAAAATTTTGAGAAAAAGTGTTACGTTCTCGTAAAAGTCGACCTTTTCCCAAAAACTGTTACGTTCTCGAGTCCAAACCTCATTCTTTTTTTCGTCGTTTTAAATGGCACTCTTGACAAAAACAAAATTCTCGAAGTTTTATATTTTCCATCTTTAGTATTCTGAAAGAGTATTCGATTAGATTTATGTCGCCAGTTAAAATTGTTATGTTCTCGCGTGTTACGTTCTCGCATCCACAACTGTAATCGGTAATTTTGTCGATAAAACGTAAAATTTTATAAAAAAAAACCTAAAAAATTAATAACATTAATAATTCAATAACAAACTCGGTTAATTATCTACCATGTCTTTGCTATCTATTTGAAGGTTAACCCAAGCTGGTAAAGAATTTCGTGATGATAAAAATGATTTGAAAAAAAACAAACAAATTAGATGACAGTCCTTATTCCTTTTTGGGACGTATTCGGTTCTCGAAAATAGCGTCTGAAAAAGGCGCGTTGTCACAAAAAGGATAATTTTTCTAATAGAATGGCCCCCATTTTGGCTAAAAAAAGCGTCCCAAAAAGGAGTGTCCCAAAAAAGAATAAGAACTGGTTAAAAATTCCGCGCTGACAAAAAGTAGTCTACAAACAGTTTTACCCAATATGCACTGTGATATACTGTGTGCTCCAACAATGAATGTGCCAGAACAAATTTTTGCACGCATTTTTATGCTGGAAGAATACTGTATGGGGACTCTCTGGCTCTGAGGCTTCGAGCAATTTTCCTATGATTTGTAACGCTATTATGAGGTCACCCTCAGAGTCAGAGTGTCCCCATAAGGCATAAAACTGCGTGCAAAACTTTTCCCTCTGGTTCATTCTTGGACCACACAGTATGAAAATTTCAGATTTTTAACACGAAAGTGTTTCAAATGGTGGTAAGATTGCATTTCCGAGTCCAAACCTCATTCTTTTTTTCGTCGTTTTAAATGGCACTCTTGACAAAAACAAAATTCTCGAAGTTTAATATTTTCCATCTTTAGTATTCTGAAAGAGTATTCGATTAGATTTATATCGCCAGTTAAAACCCGGTGAGCATAAAAGGTCATTCCTCTGATTTTAGCTCTGAATCCTTGAAGAGTATTATTCGAATTGTTCTTCCCCGTAAAGGAATTCACGCTTGACCTTTCACTACAAATTTTAATCACATTGTAGTCAAATACAGTCCTATCGCCTTTTTCTTGACACTTTCGCATGACTCATAGGGCCTAAAATCTGTCAAGAAACGGGATTTTTATCAAGAAAAGGGCAATGTGTCAAGATTTGGGACACCGACTGTTCAACCGCCTATGTGAATGGTGAAAATACAGTTTCGGGAACATTTCTCCTGAAAAAATGTATTTAAATGTATTAAAATATGAAAAAGTCAAATATAAAACTAGTAAAATATATTTTGGTGTAAACTGGTTTATAAAATTTGAACAAATTACATCTGGATTTAAAGAAAATTGTCAAGATATGGGAATTTGTCAAGAAAAACGACAATCGACCATATGACTCATAGGGCCTAAAATCTGTCAAGAAACGGGGTTTTTGTCAAGAAAAAGGCGATAGGACTGTATATCAATATATCAAAAATATATATAAAATATCAGCGGAAATAAAGAATAATATTAAAATATTATAAAAAAAGTAATACAGTTGGTGACGTAACGAGTTGACACTTTTGTTTCCGATTTTTTCGTCAAAAACTGTGAACTCGTTTCACTTTATCAACTCGTTACGTCACTTTTGCCTCTTGTTGCCCAAAAACTGTCAACTCGTTTCAATTTGTCAACTCGTTATGTGTCAACTCGTTACGTCATCAACTGTACCCGTACAGTTGAGATCGTTTTTCGCTGAGCATACTGTATTTAATTGTTGTTAGTTTATATGGCCTATTTATTTTTTATTATTATTTTTATAATAATAATAATAAGAATTTCTTATTATTTGAAAATTGTTTTGGCCATATTGTAGAGCTCGAAAAGTTAGTAGAAAAAAGTGTGAGAATAAAATTCATAAAAAGTCTGAGGCGACCTCTAGAATTTTTCGAAGGTCAATTATATTTTGACCTTCGAAAAATTCTAGAGCCCCTTACAGACATTTTATGAATTTCATTTTTACTTTTTTTTCGTACTAACTTTTTGAGCTCTACAATATGGCCAAAATTTTCAGATAAATAGGCCCACAATAATCAAGTACAGAATGATTAGCGAAAACAGATCTTAACTGTACGGGACCGGGTCCTATGAGATATATTGTGCATTCAAGCTGAAAGCGGAGCAACTTTCACGTAGGTTATAAAATGACTGAAGTCATACTGTCATTGAAATCTTAATATTTAAAAAATGCATAATGTGTCTTTCAGGATGTTTTTAACCTACGTGAAAATCGCTCCGCTTTTAGCGTGAATGCACGGTAATAGAGCAGGCTCATTTAATACTGTTAGCAATTAATATAAAAATGTTTTTACAACACACATTGTTGTAATCGAACAATTTGTAACTCCGTTGTTTTTTTGAAAAAAAAAAAATAAAAACAGTGATTTTTAAATGCATCTAACAATTTTGTTCAACCAATTTGCCATTTTAATCGAGTTCAAAAGTCATTAAGTAAAGTTCATTTGACTGAAGTTTCATCAATATTGTGCCTTACAAATTCTTTCCCATTTGACGATCAAAGTGTCGACGAGTTTGTTTTTGTTCTTTTGTATCCGATTTGGGCTGTTGTAGAAAAACGATAAAATGCGTATTAATAAATTATTATACCGTATTATGATAGCCATTTTGTGACGTCAAAACCTTTATGACCCTTCACGCAGTTCATACCCGGTTATACACGCCCGGGTAATATGAGATTAGAATTTGGTGCCTATGCTACCGGTTGAATTTCATAAAAATCGGGCAAGCGTTTCTAGTATACCGTCTGGGCACATTTTAAGATGGTATAAAGACCAATTTTCCCTATTTTTATTGGAAACTGGAGGTACAATAACGTGCTTCTCGCTTTTTCAAAGTTTGTATTCTAATCAGTGATGGAAAAGTTGGCCAACGCTCCAAATTTCCCCCCAACGCAGCCCAACGCTTCCAACACTGATTCTACAGGTTTAGCCTCATGAAAATCGGCTGAGCGTTTCTAGAATAGAGCAATTTTCTTCTTTTTTCTTGCAATGGGGTGCTCCTATTGGCCAATATCATTTTAAAATATGCCGACACGGTATACTAGAAACGCGCAGCCGATTTTCATGAGACTAAACCAGTAATAGGCTTAAAAACTAGAAAAAACGGGAAGCGCGTTTAACTAATAGTATATCTCATACTGTAGTATGCTACGAACAAGCATTTATGAGAACATTCTGTGATGAACTTTAGCCTATTTTGTGAAATTTTGTTGCTTGCAACATTGACCGTGTCTTATGATTCCGATATATGTATGAAAGCCATTCCATCATTTGTTTTATAGACTTATTGCAATAATTAGACACGGCCTGAGCATGTTGTGGGAAATAGCAGTGACGGATCGCAACAGATTTAGAACGCGAGCGCAGGTGTTAAGATACCTACAACCTAGTGTAAAACAGTTTGTTTAAATACTTGTTTCAAACAAACAAAAAACATTGTTTTAAACAATAAAAATTGTCAAAAACTTAATCATCGCGGGAATTTCGTTGAATAAAAACATGGTCGCAAAAAGATCAGTTGCTGATTGGTTGATCGTGACGATAATTTGGAGGCAAGCCAATAGGAATGCCAGATTAGACTAAAACACGCATAAAGCGCGATTGAGATGAAAGCAAACTAACTTTGGTTCGTTCTGAATTTTGAATCTTGGCCCACTATTGGCCACCAAAATCCGGCCAAACTATTGGTTACTGACATGACTGCAATTGGAATATAAGCTTGCTAAATCTGCTACTGGTTTAGTCTCATGAAAATCGGCTGCGCGTTTCTAGTATACCGTGTCGGCATATTTTAAAATGATATTGGCCAATAGGAGCATCCCATTGCAAGAAAAAATAAGAAAATTGCTCTATTCTAGAAACGCTCAGCCGATTTTCATGAGGCTTAACCTGTAGCATCGAATATCTTGCAATCGACACACAAAACATAATTTAGTTTTTAAACTTTATTTAAATAAATAGGTGAATGAACGCTTTATGTTAAAAACAAACTAAAAAGAAAAGATAATTTTATTGAAACTGCACCATTTTCTTAAAAATGTTTTTTCCGTCGCAATATATATAAATTTTTATGAAGTATTAAAAAAAAACTGACAGAATTCTGAACGGTTACTGCAAAAGAAATAGACTCATTTTCTAGAATGCTATTTTGGTGCGGAAAGGCAGTAGATTGTTTCTGGTCACCAGATGGCGGCGCTCAGGAGTTAAGCACGAAACAACATGATAAAATGCGTCTGTGTAATTAGTTGAAGCCGAAGAGAAGAAGCAATGCGTAGGTTAACTGTTAGTGTTCCAGCGTCTTAAATTTTGCCGTCATCTGATTGGCTGCGGCTGTATAGCTCCATTCGGACGCGGCGGGCTGCTTCGGCGATAATGTCCGAGCCCCCACCAGATCCCGCAGAACCAGGCTTGGCAATTCCACTCGGCGTTTTTCGACCACTAGGTGTCTTACGGCCACTGGGCGTTTTATAACCGCTGGGCGTCTTAAGTCCGCTTGGCGTGCGCGTGCCGGCACGTTCGGCGCGCGAATAGGATGCGGGAGATGTGAGCCCTTGAGGAGTTAAACTTTTTGGAGAGAGCACACTCAATGAAGGCGTTCGATTTCCAGGAGACGGGTCACGTGACCCCGCCCGGGATCCAGCACGGGAATTTGACCTCGAGGGGTTTCGGGACGGAATGCGAGATCCAGGTCGGGAATTGGGCCTTTCTCGCGCCGTTGTACTGAAATTTTACATAAATATCACGCATATATTATATGACGGTAATCAGCCAGACAAAATATTGATGAAGTTTTCATAAAAAAAAACCTGAAAATACATTACACTTATCTAAAAAGATAAAAATTATTGCTTTTCAGCTCAAAAGAAAAAGAGAAAGCCAAATGGCTAAAAAATAACGGTATAAAATAAGTTTTTGTTTACGTTTGTGGTCGAATGTCCACGTGGCTGACCACCTAAGGTTATTTTTTATGGCATTTCTGAGATAAAACTGGTTTTATACACAAACTTTGGGCGCTCTGTGTCGATGGATATGCTAATTAGATGCACCCTTAGTCATAATCATTTTTTACAAAATACAGGCTTAAGCGAAAAAAAAACGCTAAGAACGGCCATATTATGAGAATTAGCAAACCATATTCATAAAGCCCTGAGGAGTTGAAATCGCCGTTCGTGTAGGTTTAAAAAATGACTGGAATTATAAACATCGGAGTAATAGTAATCTTACTATTCAAAACATGCATTAATGTGTCTCTGATGTTTTTTGTTTATTTCGGCGGTTTTGATTGGCCTCAAGCAGCGCTGAGGGAAGTGTTCACGTTGGGCCAATTGCAGTGCTTGATATTTGATACCGAAAATGAGCTTTTTCATCTTGAGGCGATGCATCATTTTAATATTCTATTACTATTACTACACTGTTTATATTCCAGCCATTAATTCCAATCATTTATTTTTTAACCTACACGAACGGCGTTTTCAACTCGTCAAGTTCTCGAAAAAAAAATACCGAACAGGTGTTGAACTGGCCGAATTGTTCCTTTCTCGGCGACTTTTTCGAACAAATGAGGACATCGTCTGACTAACGCCATCTGCCAGCGGCTCTTTTGGCAAACTGTTCTCCGTTCTGGGCGCCACCTTGCCTCGGGCTAAAATAAAAAAGTTAATAAATAAGCTCTAAAAATCATAAAAGCAGGGCACGCAAATTGATCAATAATTTGCAGCGAAAAAGCATAAACAATCATGCAAATCATAAATTAGCGGTTTTGTTCTGTTAGATTTTGTGTTGATCAGGTTGAAACTCATGGTAAGTACGGAAAACGAAGATGGGTTAGAAGGCACCGTTACAATTGGTATAAATAACAAATTGGATAACGTCTAATATAATTCAAGGAGTAATTGACCGAAAACAAATTTCGACCTATTCATCTACCTTATATGAATCGGTCGAACATTTGTTGTCAGTTTTGAAAGCTCCGAAAAGTTACAGTCTTTGAAAATGCGTCACTCAAGAGGCAGTTTAAAAAAAAACGCGTGCCTCAAAGGGTTGTGGATTGACCTCCTTTAGTCATATAATTCGTTACTTAATTTGTATTTTTTTCCGATTCTACCGGTGCCGGTTAGGAATATTATAAAAAAATTCCAAACAGAATTACATTTAACGGGAATTCGGCTCCCTTTTGTGCGTTGGACCTCAGAGGCGGAGGAAATGCCCGAGTAGATGGAGCTATTGTCCGGAAATGAACCGGTCGAATCCAGAGACAGGAGTGATTCGGACCGAGCGTAAACATTAAAGTCTCAAAAATCATTTCTAGCCTACTGTTAACTCTTAGGGGGAAGGAGTTTCTGGGAACCCGTAGGGAGAAAATGCGTGTAAATAAACACGCACTTAAAAAAATCACATTAATTCGCGATGATTAAAAAAAAAACTGGTAAAGCCAAGTTGTAGAGCTCGTCAAACTACGTCGTCAAACAACGCCACCAGGGCCCCCTAGAGAGCTGTTTGAAATCTTCAACCTACACAAAAAATAACACCGTCAATCGGATTTTCTCGAAAAATTGAGGGGGGTCACCAATACCCATTTTGCCCTACGGGGCCTCCATATGCCTTAAATCGACTAAAAAAACAAGTTGCGTGTCTATTTACACGCACTTCCCCCTGGGAGTTAAAAATCTGGGTTAACCCCCATCCAACTAGTTGTTGGCTACCATAAATTTGGAATTTTAGGGTTCTGTCAAAAAGAGCAACAATTATTAATTTTGGCACCACGGTTTTGTCGGAGATTAAGCCTTTGTCCAAAAAACCACGGTGCCAACACATTTACAGACATTTACCGGTGGAGTTTTATGAAAATCGGCCAAGCGTTTCTAGATTGTTTGTAAATTTCTGTATTGGGAGCGCGGGCGACAAAAGTCAGAGACATCCTGACAAATCAGTCGAAGAAATCTACAAACAATCTAGAAGCGGTCGGCCAATTTTCACAAAACTCAACCGGTAGGTTTATTTAGAACAAACAAGGTTTAAAAACCGACCAATGATTCACTGCGACCATTTTACAAGTCTTTGAAACATATGAAATTTTGATGCAAAAGTTTGTGCGGGTTACATGCCGAGCTCTATTTTGCATGATTTTTTTTTAATTTTTTTATAAGTCCACCGGGTGCTCCGTTATCTTTCAAAACCAAATGGAAACAAAAAAAACGGTTTTCTATTTTGACCAAAGTGAACTGCTGTCCCTTTTACAGCTGGTGACGTATCGAGTTGACAGGTCACAAGTTGACAGTTCGTCACGAGTTGACAGTTTTTGCGAGTTTTTTTGAGCGAAAATAGGCAAAAAGGGGCAAAAGTGAAGGGGCAAGTTGACAGTTTTTGACAAAAAAATCGAAAACGAAAGTGTCAACTCGTTACGTCACCAACTATATTCAACTTTTTGAACTTTTTTTCGAAAAAAATATCTCCCCTAATTTGCATCTTTTTGGTAAATGTGTTACTCTATTTGAATTACGTCCCTTAAATTTCGTAATACTAAACCCCTCTAGTGGCGTTTTTATTGTGCTAAAATTACATGCATTTTGTAATTACGTTTTGAGACCGGTATCAAATTGTTAAGAGAGTCAAATCGGCCAATTTTGAGGCCGTTGTCAAGATACTGCTCGGTGTCATTTCTGTCCAAATTGAAGTTAGAGGGTAAAGAGAGGTCCGAGTTGCAGCGAATCAACCGCTTACCCAACTTGCCCTTATTTGGCCACTTCTTTCGGCGATGTCCTAACATGATCAACAGTAAAAAATAAAGAAAAAATGATTCGAATCACATTTTTGGTGTAAATCGCTCTGATCAAAAACCTCCAGTTAACCCCCACGATAAAATTATACAAATATGGTCACGAGAACAGTGCATTGTTTCTCAAAGGGTGATTTCGTGTAAGTATGGAGTACAGGGGTGTTGGCTAAAAGGCCATGGCTAAAAAAATCCTATGACCTTAACCCCGGACCGCGTAGTGAGGACACATCTGTCGTTTTTAATGCGTAAATAACCTGTAAAACAGAAATTTTTGGATCAAACTTCGCCTGACGATTGAAATGCGCGGTCGGGGGTTACGGTTACATATTTTCAAAGACTTTAGTAGTGTATACATGTACAGTCCCTGCTCCCAAATCGTTACGACTTGTTGTTCAAAAAATCGTAACGATTTGGGGGTATGACGTCATTTCGTAACGTTTTGGGGTCATTAGCTTTTTAACCCTTTAAATTGGTGTTTTAGTGTTTTTCATAATCAGACTCCTTGATACACAAGTGTTACACCGCAAAAAGTTACAAGTGACGTCATGATTTGAAAACGTTACAATTTTTCGAAGTGCAATGACCTAAAAACGTATGAACAACGAACATAATAACATATCAAACTAAAATCGTAACGATTTGGGGTCACCAGATCTCCTAAGAAAAATCGTAACGATTTGGGATCATGACGTCATTTCGTAACGATTTGGGGCGTAACGATTTGGGAGCAGGGACTGTATGTTAAAACCATTTTTTGGTGAAATGTGAGAGCCGTTTTATAACGGGGATATAATTTTACATCTCTGGAGTCCTGAGTCTGGACACAAAATTTTTTCACGAAAAACTAACACCATTTTTTGAAGTAAAACTAATGTCACATTTGGAATGTTTTTAAACCATTTTTGGGTTAAAATTCAAAATGCATAAAATTGTACACCAAACGTTCTATATTTGACCGTAGGGGTTAAAAATTTCTATGCGATTACCCGCATTGGGCGGTTCTATATGCTAAACATAAAATACTTTCAATGTTTCAGTGTACCTCGTTTTTTAGCTAAAATAATGTTTTGGAAAAGTTTGTTACAAATTTTGAATTTTATGAACATACCTCGACAAGGGTCGTTTTTCGATAAAAATTCTTCCAGCGCCATCCAACCGCCTCCAACACGGACCATAACCGTGGATTTTAAAATACGGACAAGTCGAAGTTGTTGCGAATCGCCAAACTAAAAAGTGGCATTTTTAATGTTTTCAGAAAACTCACTTTCAAAAACTAATTTTTCAAAGAAATGTTTTCCAAGATTTTTTTTTTTTTCAGAGAAATGTTTTCCAAAAAGTTTTTTCACGAAAATGTTTTTTTAGAAAAATATTTTTTTAATAACGTGCGTAACAAATGAAAGCGGATCGAAATGAGTAAAATGGTCATGCTCGACCCGCTTTCATCTAGAATGAGCGTTAAAATCTCTATCCACGAAATTTTTTTCAGCAAAATATTTTTCAAAAAAATGTTTTTTTAGAGAGGTGCTTAATGATTTTAGACCTCATACAATTACTATAAAAAGCACTCACAAGTTAACATACCCTGTATTTATTGTCGGAAATCTGGTGAATGGCAAATCTTTCGCAACAGCGACACCTGGATACTTCTCGAATAACTTCATCCTCAATTTTTTCGGCATCATTAGCGGGTTTGTAGGAATCACGGGGATGAAGGGCCGAAATGAATTCATAATAATCGATATTTCCGTCGCCGTCTCGGTCAAAAATTTTCACAACCTTAATAGTTGTTGCTCATTAATTGAAAATATTTCAGAAATTTCAACTCGCAAATTAGCCAGAATTAATTCGTACAAATAAGACATGTGAAGAAAATCGAATTCTAGTTACTCAGGTCAGTTCAAATTAGTCACACGGTCTTCATCAGTCCCGCTTTGCGGGGCTGCTTATTCACATAATGAGTTACATAGCCCTTTTGAGCCCCGCTTTTCGGGGCTGCTTTGTTACCAAATTGGTTAAACCGCCTTTTTGAGTCTTTGCAAAATAAAGAAATTAAGGTACTTTTTTGGCAAATGTTTTCTTATTTTAATTTTTAGTAATACCAAATTCTCATAATTTTAAGATAATGTTTTTTTTGTTATAATTTTTCGTTAATCCTAACTAACATTCGCACCGTTTAATTTGGTGACTATATTTGGCTCCCGCGAGTTAAATTTATCCGGTATGGGACCTCAACCATACCTCTTTACTTACCTTTTTCATCTCACGTTCGTTTGTATCAAATCCTGACTCACAGACGCCTTGAATGAAAGCGTCGTTTCGAATAAAGCCGGAGCCCGATTTATCCATTTTGCGCATCGTTTCCATAACGCGTGATTTTTTATGATTCATCCACGCCATGTATCGATTTCGCCAATCGTCAAACTCAAACGTTCCGTCTTCAGCTTCCTCAATAGCCGACGCAATTGCCCGCTGGCGCTCCAACGCCGCAAGCCAAACTTAAAAAAAAATTTTATTTCTTTTGTCAAATTTTGAAATTTAAAATTACGCGTTACATTTTAGTCTACTTTAACTCTCAGGGGGACAGAGTTTTTGGGAACCCGTCGGGGGAAAATATGTGTTTATATTAGGGTGTCCCAAGCTTTTTGACCTCCTTTCAACCTACGCAAAATTTTCGAAAATTTTCGAAAAAATGTTTTTTTCGAAAATAGTTTCACAAAAGCTACAAAATGTATATTCTGGATTTTTTATATCATTTCTGGTATTCTCATACTCAAAAGCTTGGGACACCCTAGTTTATATACACACACATAAACAAATCACAATAATTCGCAATAATTCAAAAAACTGGTGAAGCCAAGTTGTAGAGCTCGTCAAACTACGTCAATCTGACCATTCAGAAATTGAATACCACCAGGGCCCCCTAGAGAGTCGTTGGAAATCTCCAACCTACGCAGAAAATACCGTCAATCGAATTTTCTCGAAAAGTCTACGACCTACGAGTCTACGACCTCCATATGCCTTAAATCGACGAAAAAAAACAAGTTGCGTGTCTATATACAGGGACTTCCCCTGGGAGTTAAAATCCACAAACTTTTTTAACAATTGAATTTTTTTTTTTTTGCCAAACTTGAAAATCTCATTGTTTTTTTTAACTTGAAAAATATTTTTCTTTCTAAACCTGAAATTTACATTATTTTTAGACAAAAGAAAAAAAAATCAAAAAAAAAAATTACAAGCTGCAAAAAATGTGTTTCTAAAAAAATGGAAACTTTTTTATCATTTGTTGCCAAACTTGATTTTTCTGGGACTGAACCAACTATTATTTGAAAATAATTTCAGTTTGTAAAAGTTACCTGACTGCCAAGTTCCATGAAGCATGGCGGCTTTTTGGTTTTTGAATTCGACCAATCCCGTGGTCGAATTTCGCGCGTTTCTTTTCAAACTGCCGTAATTTTCGCGCATAACATTGGCATGTGATGCCTTGCGATAAATGCGGATCAGCTCGTCGAACTCGGTTTGCCGCGCTAAAATTTCTTCTTGGAATTGTTGATGCTCATTGGCCAGTTGTTTAAGTTTGGAGACGTCGACCGGAAGTGGCTCATCATCGCGTGAATTCAGCTTGACTTGGGACTTTCGAAGCCAGTCCAGTAAATTGTCCAATCGCTGGGCATAGGCTGTACAAACTGATTTGAAAAAAATCTCTGATTTTGTGTAACCGAAAACTGTCATTTGTAAAAAAACTGCTCAAAAAGAAAAAAAAATCGTGATTTTTAATTTACATAAGGGGCGCTTCCATAACGGCCGCTTTTTTCCTCAAAAAATGGCCGTTTATTCTATAACGCCCGCTTTTTTCCTCAAAAATGGCCATTTACCCCATAACGGCCGTTATGGAATTGAGGACTGTATATCCATTGAAGCCGGTAAATTTCGTGAATCTAGTCCAAAACAAAAAAAAACGGTCAAAACCGATGTTTTCAAAAAATTATGCGGCGTCCAAATTTGGCCCAAAATCAGGAAAAGTCCGAACAGCATAAACCCTAATTTAAAATTCAATTTGGACAGCCTAACTGGGCGTTTTCGGCCTCGTCGCTCTCCATGCGTTTAATCCGCTCGCCCAATTGGTCAATCCAGGCGTTAACTTCCTGCCACCCGGCGGATAAGGCGCCAATCCAGTGTTTTAGCGTGCCTACCGCTGCCGAGTCCGCATTTGATAAAATTGTATTGCCTAGGGTGATCGCGCGATCAAGCTGCATTTTATTTTTCCCAAAATCGCTTAGCAGCTCGGTCTGCTGCCGTTTGGCTTTTTCGACCAGCGAGGGCGTATTTTCGCCGTCCAATAAGAGCGCAATGCAGTCAAGACGCTCTTCGGCCTTGCCAAGCCAATCGAGCGTGTTATTGACCTCGTCTTGAAATTCTTGCGCTCTGGCCTTTGCCCGCGCCAGTTTATCGTCCCGTTTACGGGACAGGGTCCGTAGGCCCTCCCAGCGGCTCCCAAGGCCGGAAATTTGCGGCCGCATCCAAGCCGAATCGGCCACCGACAATTCGGATGCAAGCCGACGCAATTGGGAGAAGGAATTTTCTTTTTCTTCGAGGTCACGCTTGAACTCGCGATGCTGCTCGATGAGTTTTTCGACCGTGTCAAGGTCACCCTCGACCGGCCGCCGCTCGGAGAGGTCAGGTTCAACTTTGATCAGCCACTCTTCGAGCGTCTCAAGGGCGTCAATCAGGCGACCCGAGGAAACCATGGATTCCTGAATGGTTCATATAATATGAATAATTTACGAAATTAATTTACAAAATGGAAGTTTTTGTAATTTGACCCAAAAATTGGATCATATTACGACTTATTTTGCTCATGAATCCTAATCCAATTTTACGTTCAAAATTAAGACAAAATTGGGTATTTTAATAAATTCTGAATATCAGTTTGATGACCCTACCTGAATATCTCGAGCGTAATTCCAGCTTGCCGTCTGGAGGTTAGTCCACGCGGTCTGGATTCGTTTTAATTCGTTTTCAATCGCCGGTTTGTCCGACGGCAATTTGACGACCTTGAGCATGCTGTTTGCTTCCTTGACCACCTCATCATGAAGCGCCTCATGCTTTTCAATCGCACGTTCTGTTTCCGCGTGTTTGGACAAAAGTTTTTTGCCCTGGCGGGGGTCACAGGTGCGGCGATCCTCTTCTAATTGATTCAAGGTCGACTCGATGAAATCTGAGAGGTCAATGACCTTCTCGGCAAACTTGGAGGCCCGGCGGCGATTTTCATCCAAAACGACATGCCGTCGGTTGATTGTTTGCATTATTTTCTCCCAGCGGGAGTGAATGGCTAACGCCGCGTTTTTCACCTAAAAGATTCAAAATTAGTAGTCATATGTTGTCATAGTCTAGCGTTATTGCAAAATTTTGCCCCCCCTAAATTAGTAATATGATCCCCAAATCGTGTCATATTACAAAATTCTAATTTGATCAAAAATGTTGAAATACACAGGGTGCGCCGTTATGTTTCACTTTTTCCCGCTCGGACAATTATGTTTCACTATTTTTCGAACTTTTTTTGTGAAACATAACAGCGCACCCTGTGTAACACAAAATCGTAATTTGATCCCCAAAATAATATTTTTTAACAAATTAGTAATTTGACTCAAAAAAAAACTATCATAATACAAATTCGTAATTTGATCCCAAAAATAGTATCCGTCTACAAAGTCGTAATTTGATCTTCCAAATATTACAACAATTCTATGACAATAACATGTAATTGTATTAAAAACTATTCCGTGACCCGAAATTTCCAGGTCTTGAAATTTCATTTTCAATTTCAGTTTGTCAACCCTACCTGAATCGCATCATCCCGATTGATATTACAGCGGAGACTCCCACTAAGGTCTTCTAGGGTGCGAAGTTGGCCCTGCTTGAGCCGGATTTCGTCCTCGAGACGGCGATTTTGCTCGATTTGTTCGTTGAGGGCGTCCTCGACCAATGAAGCCGGCTGCTGCTTGGCAATTTGGGATTCGCTATTTTGCAATGCTTTGTCCATTTTATTCACCGCATCCCAAAATGTCTCGATTTCCATTAGGAGATTATTCAGTTTGTTTTTGCGCTCTTGAAGGGCGCTCTCCATTTGTTGCCACCGCACATCGGAAATCGCATCGCCACACTCGGACCGCTTTTGGATCATTTCGGAAATTGTGGCGCGAACGTCATCGCACTGTTTTCGAGCACCGTCGGGGTTACCCGAGTAAGGGCCATCATTCACCAACATTTCTGCTACTTCGGCAGCCCACCGTTGTACCTAATTATATTGATATAAATATATAAAAAGTCCAGAAATTCCTATTATTGTGCCTACGCGTTGAGCCCTTAACCGTCCGAAAACCCGTTAACCGTCAAGTTAAAAAAATTAGTGGACGGTTAACGGCATACCCTGTGTATTGTTCGTCATTCCTCTTTTTTACGTTAGCACGGGTTAATACATGGCTCTGCTGGCTGGCGTTGCAGTTCTACAGGCCAGCTCATGTTTATTTTTGGACTCCAGAGGCCAGTCCAGGGCAGCTTATTTATTAATTTTTAGCTCAAGAGGTAAGCTCAGGACAGCTCATTTTTTCGAGCTCGAGAGCCCAGTACAGGACAGCTCATTTTAATTTTTAACTTTTTTGACTTATGCCGAGCCCTGGGACCCAGGGCCTGGGTTCATTTATACATGCTACATGTAACATGTAAAATCCACATCTTTAACTCGCAAGGGGAAAATAACATTGGCGGTATTTTTTTTTGCGTTTGTTGAGTATTTCAAATAACTCTCTAGGGGGCCCTGGTGGCCCAAATCAATTTCTTAATAGTCAGATCGACGTAGTTTGACGTGCTCTACAACTTGACTGTACCAGTTTTACCAGACTTATTGCGAATTATTGTGAATTTTTAAGTGTACATACGTCAAAAAGTCCTTCCCCCTGAGAGTTATCAAATTTTGTGGGTAACTAACAGTTCATTAGGCGTTATAACTGCTACCGACAAATCATAATTACCTTCTTCTTTTTATTATTGGACGTTTCAAGTTGTTTCATTTTGTTTAGCATCATGTCGTGTTTGGTTTTGGCAATTGAGCCGATCTTGTTGAGATTTTCGCTAATTGCCGTCAGTCGTTTTTGCTTCAATGGAAACTTGTCGGATGCGGTTTCTTTCAGTTTATCCAGAGCATTTCGCCGCGCTTCCAACTCAGACTGAAGCAATTCGATTCGAGCAAAGTCCGTCTGGAGGTTAGACGCATCTTGACCAATACCACTCAACCCAGAACTGCACCGGCTGGTCCATTCTTAAAAAAAATATTTTAAGTTTGTCCCCTTTTATAATTTATAAAGTCCCTACTCCCAAATCGTTTTTTTAACCACAAATCGTAACGATTTGAGAGCAGGGACCGTATATCTATGTCGTGAGGTACCCGAAAAAACGGCAGCGTTTTACCAAAAATGGTACTTTAACTCCTGTGGTCCCGACAGCAGGGCTTAATTACTCCTGATAACTGAATAATGAAATAAAACTGTATTTAATGTGGTCAACATTATATAATTGATACCTCTTTGTTGAGTTATGTTATTTTGTAAAAACTATCTTTTTTGACATAGTTTGGTTCCAACCATGGGTTGGGTCATTTTTTCTTGATCCTGAAAAACTTGTGCCAATCGGCACACGCTAAAATTTCTATGATAGTTTACCTGATATATCGTCCAATGCCTGTTCGAAATGACCTAATTGAAGAAGTTTGTTTTCGGTGTCGCGCGTTTCTTGCGCCAGTTTGGCTTCAAAGTCGCGCCATTGATCCGCCGGCAAATGTCCGGAATATTTCGGCGCCTGTGATCGAATATCGGTTAAAATGCGTAATTTTTCATTGCACTCGTCCGGATGATTTGGCGTTCCTTGCGCCTTGAGGCGAACATCCGCACTTTGCATCCA
>SCLG01000767.1:29911-41888 GCA_004367875.1 Oikopleura albicans
ATTAACCATTATTTGTAAAAACGAACACTATCGAACCCGAACCTCGCAAGTTTTTGGATTTTGTAAGTTTTGAATTTCATTTTCCAAATGATCAGCTTGAATTTCAAAATCTCCAAGCAACTCAATCATGCGGGAAAGTTTTCTTTCTTCTTTCTCCGTTTCTTCGGCCACTGATTCGGCACGTCGTTGGGAAGTGGCGAGTCTTTCCCGCACCGCGCGTCCATTTTCATCCCCGCACCGATTTAACACTTTCAATGCGGCTTTTTCGCCACTTTCTTTAATTTCGCGCTCGGCGCGTTTAATTTCGTTTTGCGCGAGTTTAAGTCTGTCGCGCCGCTCCTCGAGCAGTGTTTTGTCGGCGCGCGCGGCGCGTGAAACTTCCTTCAAAACGCGCGCGGCCACTTCTGATTCGTTGTTTGCATTGTGAATTTTTTCGTCGAGTTGGGCTAATTCGAGGTTCATTTCGAGGAGTTCTTTGATTTTGAGGTCGATTTTGTCGGATAGAGCCTGGAATCCTTGACGTAATTTTTGAGCTTGGCGCGTTACGCGCGTTTGTTCTCGATGGGATACTAAATCGTCGCCCAGGCGACCAATTCCACGACCGGCCTGAAAAAACATGATATTTTTTTATTAAAAATATTTTTGATATACAAGAAGATCGCCAAATAAGGCCTTTATAATAAGGGTCGCTTTGGGAAAATAAGGGTCGGGGTCGCCAAATGAAGGTCGTTTTTTTTTTCAAACAGTAAACCGACCCTTATTTGGCGACCCACCTGTGTTATTTTTTAGTGTAAGTAGCTGATTTTTAATTTTTTTTTAACAAAGACTACTTCTGCAAAGCCTCCTGTGAATTTGCGCCCAATTTGAAGATTTTTTAGATCAGGCCTCTGACTGAAAATATGTAACAGTCCGTACATCAACTTGAGACATTTTTGATAATCAAAAATAGCGTCTCTAATGGGTCAGTGGTTCCAAACTCATTGAACCATTTTCGCTAAAAAGTGTCAGTTATGAAAAAATGTCTAATAGAGGGAAACACTGTATTTGTCATTGATGACAACAGCCGTTTCCCAAGAGCTGTTCCCCTTTGACCGCCCCCTGTATATGTCAAAAAATGTCGTTTGGCTAAATTAAGCTTATTTGCAACTGCTGGGGACATAAGTGGATTAACTCCTCTGCATACATTAGAAATACCCAAGTCATGATCGTTCAGTGAAAATGATAATTAAGAGTAATCCAAAAACTCAATTTGTTAAAAAAAACGTAAAACTTTTGGGCTTGGAAAAATAAACAGTAGCAAAACGTATGCACGTGTTACTTCAGCCGTCAGGTCAGAATATATAATTAGGGACAACATAAGGACAGCCAGAGTTTTGAGGTTAACAACGTTTATTTTTGCTCTCAAAATTTTGAACCGCTTGAAGACAAAAATGTTAATCTGGATTTTGAACTTTTAGAAAAAAAAACGAAGTTTAATTCCATCAAAAGTTGAATCCAGAAAAAAAACTGGTGTACAGTGGGGTCGCCAAATAATGGCACCTCAAATAAGGGTCGCTTTTCTCAAATAAAGGTCGCTTTTTTCTGAGAAAAATATTATTGTGCCAAATAAGGGTCGCTGATTTGATCATTTATTGTTACGGATATTTTTACTATTTTTCCCCGCTTATCGTAATAATTAATTAATATTACTTTTAACCTATAATATAGTCTTAAAAGTAATAAAAAAAATAAAACACAAAAAACATATTTTCATACAGTATCTGCAATAAAATGTGCATATCCTGGCTTCGCCAAATACGGGTCGTGTTGCCATTTAAGGGTCGGTTTTTCAAAACACAAAACCGACCCTTATTTTGTAGACAGAATAATAGAAGCGAACGCTAAAAATTATCGTAATTTTACCTGATCAAGCTTTTTGAATGAATGTTTGTGACCATCCGCGTCGTGGCGCGCCGTTTTCGCGTCAATAATTTGCTCGTTTAGCTGGGCCATATCCGTGGACGGCGCGCCCATAACTGATAATCGAATTTCGGCCTCTTGAAGCCATACTTTGCAATTGAGCTCGATTCCTTCATATTCTTTCCAAACTTCGAGAACGTCACTGTAGGCGCGGTATTTTTCGGATGCCTACAAAAAATTACGTTAATATTATCACTAAAATTCCTTAAAAAATGGTTTCATTTTGTTTTCAAAAAACAATGATAAAATAGATCTGACAGGCTTAACCGAGCAAAAAATTAATACAAAATGTCAAAAAACTAAAAAAATAACGTCGCCATTGTACTCAAAATCAAAAAGTGGATCGTAGTTGCATAATCCAGTTTTTCGACAAGTTGTAAAATAAACAAGATAAATGGCTCAGACGGTCGAAAATAGTTAAATTAGGGTTATTAGGGTCTGCATGCAATAACTAATTCGTAGAATTCCGATTGAGCAATAATCTAATTTAGATCGTTTAGTCTATACGAGTTAAGCCAATGAAGTAAAACATCGTGTGTCTAATTTGCCCGTACCAAAATATCCGTTTTCTGGGTGGGGCTAAAACCGCGGGAGTCAAAATAGTACGACCGTAATAATATCCGATTTGACGGTTGAAAGATCAAAAAGAAATGAAAACTGTGCGGAAATGATGCTCTTGACTTTTAAGCACCAACAAGACTTGTAGTTTTTTTTTTGCTGAATTGCGCCACTTAACTTTTTTCTGCTTTTTTTCTTGCTATTTATGTCATTTGCATTTTTTTTCTGCCTGCTACCACAATGCAAATTTACGAAAATGTAATTTGGGCCAAATAAGATAACCCAAAAAAAGATGAAGTGATCCAATTTTAGGTAAAAATGCATTTTCAACAGTTATAGAATGTGTTCGTATGAAATTGACTTGGTCAGACTATCAGTGAAAATTGTTGCTTTTATCAATCAAAAACATATTTAATTTTATTCATTATCATATTAGGTTCGCCGCCAAGCGCTTCCAACCTAATTGTCCGCGTAACAAAAATGGAAGGAATTGTTAATATTTTTGTTTTGCGTTGCTATGGTGACGCCGCCAATCAAAATCCAAAGCGCGAGAAAATTAAGGTGTTACGCGGACACTCTAATCTGGCATAAAATAGAAATTTCGTTTTTTCCTCTCAAATACTATCTCGTACAGAAGGAGTACTGCGCTAATTTTGCACAACTTTATTGGAAATCAACCATCCACAATCAGTGGCCTTCAAGTGCATACTCGGGTAAAAATGCAGTGCAGTTCCTAGTCTGGTATGGGCGGGACCATAAGGGTCTGGAGACTGTTTTGTTTTTTGAAAATTTCATTCAGAAGTGCTGTCCAAAATGGGCGTCCATTTAGGAACAGAATGAAACAGCTAAAATGTGTGCCCCTAAAACCGTAGCGATTGTATTATATATTGTTTATTTTATTTCAAGTTTTCGAATTAGGCTAAATCTAAAACATAACATTGTTTTGTGTTCTCACCTCGGGGCGCAAATGAAGGTCAAGTAAACTTGACCCTTTTTGCGAAATGAGTGGGAGGTTACTTTCGTGGGTTAACTCCTCTAGACTAGCATTAAGGTTTTCATGTTCAAAGGAATGGCGCGTTGAATCGTCAAACTTTTCTTCGTAGTTTAAATCCCGGTTTAAATCTTGGTTTAAATCCCGGTTTAAATCGTGGTTTATATCATGGTGTATATCTTGGTTTAAATCTTCAATTTCAGTTAATGATGATTCGGTGAGCGGCAGTGATTGGTTAAATTGAAGTGAAGTTTTACTGTTATGGTGTGAAACATTGTAACGAGGTAAATGAGGAAATTCACGATTTCGACGATCGACTAGAAATTGATACTTCTATTAGGATGTCATAGGTTGCCCCCGTAATACCGCTCTTTGGTAATCAAACCGAAGTCTTGAGTAGTAATATCAAAAATTGACTAAATTTTTAAATGATGCAACCATCAATTTGCATTTTGGGCAACCGCGGGAGAGTTAACTGGAAGTTACATTATTTAAAAATATGTCGATCACTTTTTTACTACTACTCCTGCGACACCCTAACTTGAGTTGGCTTGGCGATTTGGCCGAGATGGACGTGGAAAGTTGCGAGGAACAGCGCGACGAGTTAAGGTCGTCGAAAACGGGATTCTCGTCGCGCAAATTAACACCATTGACCGAGGGCGAATCAGTCATAAGGTTAAGTTTATTTAGAGATTTTTTCAGTTCTTCTGTAGTACGCTCCACTCTGTTTATTTGACTACTTATGACTGGTTTAGTTAAATTATAGTTATACATAATCACAAAGATAAGTTACCACGTCGCGACATCAATATAAACACAAAAACAAATAAATATACACGTACAATGTTAACTCCCAGGGGTCTCAAGATTTTGGGTAAACTTTTCAGAAAATACTGGACATTAAAAATATTGTACAGGCGTTGTTGGTTATAAGGTCAAGGTTTCAAAGCTGACTTGATCTTAATGCACTTTTGTAAAACACTGACTTGACCTTAAAAACATTGGAAAAAAATGACTTGACCTTATAACGGTCGAATTTGTTGACCTTATAACCAATAACGCCTATAAACTGAAATGCAATTAAAAATTGTATTTTTTGAAAAAACAAATACATTATACTATTTGCACCAATCCGGATGAGGGTCCGGTTTAACTAATACACAGGGTGCGCCGTTATGTTTCACTTTTTTGAGAAAATATTTTCTCCAAATTCATATATTTATATTTGTTAAGCCCTACGCTGTTATGTTTCACTTTTTCCCGCTCGGGCCATTATGTTTCAGTAGTTTTCGAATTTTGTTGTGGAACATAACGGCGCACCCAGTGCAGTTGGAAAATCAAATATGACAAAAATCCGCCTATGTAATTTTTTCAATCCCAATTTTAATGTGTATTTTCTGTGAAGTATTAGAAAATCCCGGTTGACTAGTCAATTTCACAACGGGGTAGTTTGATAATAAAACAATGAACTGCATCATTTAACCTTCCCGTGCGTGTTTGTGCCTTACGTGGGCACAAATGTTCGGCTGACCTTTTTTCGACAGCCTTCTAATTACATCAAAAAACGTCCGAAATCGACCAAATTGAATGTCAAAATCAAATAAAACATTTTTTTTTGTTATTCGTGACGTGCTTAGTCAATCAAACCGCATTAACTCATTCGGCTTTTTGTGGTAAAAAGTGAAATGGCATGTTACCTAAGAATGTTATTTTTGTGGCCAAACGGTTTGGCAAAAACTAATCAAATTTAAATTATCAATTTTTTCAGAAAATCTCTCCAAATAACCTCTTCAAAATTTTAACTCCTAGGAAGAACATTTTGTCACTTTTAGTCATATCTACTTTTAGTCACACAAGACCGTATGTCGACAATTTACGGTGACGGCCCGTTTTGGTGAAAATTTCGGACAAAATTTGACTATTTTACTTAAACGCGTACAAAAAAGCCGATTTTCATTAATAATTCTAAAAGTTAAATGGAAAACTCCAATCCTGTTCTTATAGTCTATTTTATACGGTGTACGTAGGATGTATTCAAAGAAATTGGTATGTTTTTGACTGAAAAACCGTCTTTCTGACCATTTTGGGCCGATTTCTCGATCAATTTCACAAAATTTCAATTTTTTAACCCGATTATCGGATCCGCCGTCTTCGATTACATATAAATCAGTACTGTTATCCGTAAAATTGGTTGATTAGATTTTCGTCAAAATTTCCCGGAATACATCCTAGGTATACGGTATAACGTATACCCATTTACTTGAATGTAATAAAACGGATTTTTTTTTCTGTAAAACCAGTTCCTATGAGTGTCGCCAAAATACGAAACATCGATCTCGGCCCGGTTAGCCAGAGATCGCTGCGAGGCGGTTAAAGTCTGAATATCATCCTGAAGGTAGCGCTCGAGATCATTTAGCGCGGAAATTTTCTTTCGGGTTTCTTCGATAATATCCAAATGACTCGCATATGGTTTTTCTGTGTTTAGTTTTTTCATTTTGAATGTTTAAAAATACAAAAAAAATAAGTGTGGCTCAGTATCGGATCAACGCTTGATCGGAAAGTAAATAAAGATGAGCTTGATAAAATATTTACCTCGGATAAAACTCGAGGCCCTATTCCTCAGTATACATGAAAAATAAGGGGTGCGCGCTTTTTGCAACCTACCAACAGTTTAAATTTTTGGCGTAAGGGTTAGATTTTTACCGGTATTTTAAATTTCTTAAATACACCAGATGTACCTTTATCTTGGGAAAGTTCGGGGCTAAATTGAACCAAGATATCGGAAAATAAGGTCATATTACCAACATAACGGTTCATTGTGTGGGCGTATGGTTGAAATTGCGTAGGCGATCCCAAGATAATGGAAAATAGGTATTACGTAACCCGAAAATATTGCGAAATACGTGTTTTTTATTGTAAAACGCCAAGATAATGGAAAATAGGGATTATATAAGTCGATTTTTTCTAGATTTGGCTATTTTGCCCAGTTAGGGAGACCATTTATAAAAATTGATTATTGGAATATCTAGTGGGGAAACCCTAAAATATGTTGGTCGATCGAGAAATCCTTTTATCACCGTATCCGTAACGTCTCCGAACGCCTGCGCCGTTATCTTACCGACATCCGAGACAACAAATAAGTGTATTACGCAACTTTGGCCCGATAACGGCGCAAGGCGTAGGTGGAGTGTCTCGAGAATTTACATTTAAATCTGCAAGTTTTTCGGTTAATCACGAGTATTTTTTTTGTATAGCTAATCGTTTTGTGAACTGAGAGCGAAACAATTAAAGGGCCGAACGTTCTGATCATGGAAATGGTATTAAACCCAAAATGTTAAATCAGTCATACTAATTAGATGCCGTTTAGAGAAAACCGTTCACGCTCATTTGCACCTTATCACACCGCTGAAGTGCGAGGAAAATGTTATAAATAAAAACTTGTAAGACAAGGTCGGCTATAAGGTCGAAGCCAAGAACGACCTTACGACCTTCATTCGATTTACCAGGTATAAAATATGTTATGACGTTATATTCAAATTGAACAAAATAAATCATAAAGTTTTTTTCAAAATCTTCAAAATTGGACTAAAAAGACTGAATTTTATGAAATTTTTGTGCAAAAAAATGTAAAAAATCCTCCAAAGCATAGGTTGCTCCTAATATTTTTCAATAATGCAACCATCAATTTGCATTCTGGGCAGCCGCGGGAGAGTTCACTCGAAGTTGCATTATTTAAAAATATGTCGATCCCTTTTTTACTACTACAGACGACTTCCGCCAAAAGTACGTTTTTATTTCATTTTCCGTTTTTCACGAATTAGTGGGTCTAAAAAACGCGATGGTAAAAACCACTTGTTTATAATGCAATTAACGGATTTTTTCTCACGATAAATTTTAACCATAACACTACTATTTCTTAATTATCTTGACAGACCGTCAATGAAAAAAACTTTCCTTGGAGGCTATCAGTCTCTAAATCTTTGAGAGTTAATTTTCCACCATCTGGTTCAGATTGAACGTCACAGTTGACGTTGTCCAAACTGACCGCAGTCACTTGTTCCCGTATGTCTGCAATGGGTTCCTGTATATCCCCCGTATGTTCCCGTTTTAACCCGTCGAGTTCGGCCAGTGGCGAAAATGATTCGGCCTCTTTACTAATAACTTTTTCCTCATCGGTTCGGAGATCTTGAGACCGTTTATCAAATTGTTCATCCGGCGGGGTTACCTTCGGAGGATACCGCTTATTAGCCGGAGTTTCCGGGGAATTTAACTCGTCGACTTCTTTTGTTTTTGGTCTTTTTGAGTGAAAAAGATGTAACTTGGAAAGAAATTATTTCACAGGTCTTACGGTTCTAGTTTTTCTAGAAAAAAACTTGTCTGTTTTCATTTATCACAAACGGTTCTCCGTTTATTTATATTTTAAGGGAAAGAGGGCTAGCTACACAATATGCGCGTGACAGTTAAAATACTTTTAAACAAAAATCTTCATAAGACTCTTACTGTTAAAATTACCGTCCCGACCTTCCAATTGTGCACCCTTCAATTGTGCACGACTGCCTAATTGTGGACTTTTTCAGGAAATTTTACGAGACTGCCTAGATGTGCACGTTTTTCAGACGACTTTCTACTTGTGCACATATTTCGGACCAAGGTTTTGCAAACGACTCTCGAATTTTGCACGTTTTCGGAAACGCAAATTGCACAACTGGAGGGTTGGTACTGTACTTATTACTATTCTCTGTTTTCACGCTAAACCTGGAAGCACAAATCCCCATTTTCTTTTTGTTGTTTCTATAAAATATTCATATTTTTTTCTTCGTAAAAACGTGGCGAGTAACGTTGAACTTCTGTGATCTCTATTTTTTTCTCTTTTTTTCGGTTTTTTTCAGTCTCTGGAGTAACTCAAAATAAATCTTCTGTCGTCCGTTGCTTTATGTTTTTTTCACTGTCGTACGTCACCTCCTACTGTGATGAAGATATTGACTGACTTTTTTTTTATATTCTTATAATTTTTCTGGTATGAAAAACAACAAACAAAATACAATTGAAACAACTGACCAATTAGCAATATAGTAGCTACTAAAAGATATTTTCGCACTTTTTATACTTTGCAGAAAAAATAAATCACGTGAGGTCTGTTGATGAGGTCCTATGAAGAACCTTATGTCTGGAGAATATTTCTCATACTCAATTTAGAAAACTATTCGTAACATCGTTTTCTGCAAATTACATTAATTTTTTCAGAATTATTTTTTTCAAATTTCATTACATTGCTCGGAAAAAATGAAATTTTAAATGAATATTTTCCCTGGTTTTTATCAAAGATTACTCGAAAATACGGAAAAGTTTAAGATTATTTTTAATTAATTTAAAATTTTTAATTTCAAAATTTTTATTCCAAATTTTTTATTTAAATTTTTTTATTTCAAAGTTTTTATTTAAATTTTTTTATTTTAAATTTTTTATTTTAAATTTTTCATTTCAAAGTTTTTATTTAAATTTTTTTTATTTTAAATTTTTTATTTTAAATTGTTTTGAATTAATCGCGCAAAAAATTGTTGTTGTTTTTCTCGGTTTTTTTTTTGCAAAAAAAAAATGGTATTTCTTGGTTATTTCTCGCAAAAAAATGTTAAAAATATAAAATGAAATCGAAAAATTTTATAATTAAAACATGATTTCAAAAAAAACGTAATATGACAGAAAAACTTTTAGCTTTCTGATTATTTCTCTCTGACAAAAAAAATGTTCAAAAAGTAAAAGAACAAGGCCCGGTGGTCAAATGTAAAAAAAGGATGAATAGGGTGAAAATCGCGGCTTCAATGAAAAAGGGAAAAAATTCGAAAAATGTTATAATTTGAGGATAAGACCAACGATTCCGTTCCGATAACTATATCGATTTCAACGCGTTGGAATTATCTCTCCATTTTTTTAGTGTTTTTTTCCTTATAGTAGCGAATTTGCGCCTTTGAATTTGAACATATGGCGAAACAGATTTATTTTACACTTTTGTTCAGAAAGCTTATTTAGATACAAGAAACAAGAATAACACGACGAATACACGTTTTTAAACTACGGTAAGTTGTCGCTTTATCAATAAAGTTGGTGTGGTCGGTAAATTTCGGAAGATAAATTTTTCTTTTAGATAAATCACCTAGTGAATATGTATTCCAGCTTCCAGCTTTTCTAATTTTAGAATGTTTTTTATTTAACCTCTGGACACCGCAACAAAAATTCTACAGGGCGGTTGGTTATAAGGTCAGGGTCTAAAAAACTTAGTAGGATCCATAAAATATGAATTTTTAGGAAAAAATTTGGGGGGGGGGTAAGTGAAAAAGACATGATTTATATAAAAAAACATTATTACCCGTGTTTTTACCCGTGTCGTTCTAAACTTTAACTTCTCGTTCTAAATTTGAACCAAAAAAAGTGATAAAATACATGATTTCTATAAAAAAATTATTACCCGTGTATTTACCAATTCCGTTCTAAATGTATATGCTTCGTTCTAAATTTATATCCAAAAAAGTGAAAAAGACATTTATCTTGAAAAAAAAACTGACTTGACCTTAGTGCAAAAAAACTGACTTGACCTTACAACGGCACAAATTTCTGACCTTATAACCATCCCCCTGTATATCAAATATTTTAAAATGACCAAAATTCGGCATTACCCCAAAACGTTAATTTTTTGTTTTTGACTAATTTTTCGATATTAGGGAAAATATATAAACCCTGCGACCTTAGGTTCATTTTAAAGGAGCTTATGACCAATTCAGCGTGAAAACCGATTCAATTTAACAATTTGTGCTTAACCCTAGACCGTACAGCGTATAACTGGGGTTATACATTACTAGTTTTTACGAATTATCTCAACCTTTGATTGTTATAAGTAAAAACTGTTTTTTTGTACTTTGTTTTAAATGTGAATTGGAATTCGAAACAAAAACAAAATATTTTTTTTAATCCGTCGTTTTTTTCTGTGGCGCTATTACAAATGGGACTTTTTCATAAAAAACAGCATTTTTTCGGCATCACTGTTAGTTTTTCTCACTTATCACGAAAACGGAATTATATACAATGATCTGTTTTTTTTACACTTTAACTAGTTGTTTATTTGTAAACAAAACCCACACACAAATATTTGGAAACGTGTGGAAAATTTGCATGAGGCGCTAGTGAATAGAGTCAATTGTCTTGCAATATCAAATTATTTGCACCGTTTATTTATGATGTAGAATATTTTGGTGACAATTAAAAAGCGTAATAAATAAAATATGATATTTACAAGTATAGACATGGTATTAAGTAAGTTCCAAAGACGCTCGATATTCCAAGAACAACTGCTCAACACAAAATCTCGCGCGAATGCGTGTGTTTAGCTCCGCCCGCAACACGCTGTGCTGATTAGAAAAATGTGTTTTTTGATTCCATATAAAGCTAAACATGTTAACTTCATCTGAGATTAAATCTCATGTTAAAATACCCAGCCGTTTATTAAGAGGAAACAAAAAAATAAAAAAACTCCATTTTCTTCAAACGCCTAACCCATAACGCTGTTTATTAAAATACCGACAGATTAAAGAACCGCTAACTAATATTTTAATGATCTTAAAGGTTTGATGTATAGTTTACAAAAAAAATTTCCAAAATTGACCAACTAGTATTCAAACGGCAAGCGTTTATATTTTGTATAACTCCAGTTATACGCTGTACGGTCCCGTAGTAGTACTTTGCTGTACGGTCCAGGGTTAAAAACCTTCAGACTGACCCTTAAGAGTTAAAATGAATAAGTTGATATCGAAAGTACACTAAAGTAATTGAACACTGAAAGCGAGTTTCACCCTTTCGACAAAATCTCACCTCAAACGAAATGAAAGAAAAAGCATGATGAGAGNATAAAAAAAAAATTGAAAATTTATAAAAAAATTGAAAATCTATTAAAAAAATTGAAAAATTTGAAAATTAATAAAAAAAAAATTGAAAATTTATAAAAACAAAAAATTGCAAATTTATTAAAAAAATTTAAAATTTATAAAAAAAATTTAAAATTTATAAAAAAATAAGAAATTACAAAAAAAAACTCTAAATTTTTGTATAAAATACGAATTTCACAAAAAACCTTGTAATTGTTTTCCCTCCTTAATTTTTAAAAACCCCTCCTTAATTTTTAAAAATTAGTTTCAAACCTACTATGTAGTATAATTAACTGTAATCGTAAGTAAGTCCTATATGTTGTGTTTTTTACCACCTACTTGGTACCCCGCTGCGATTTCTTAGTCAATATCCGTGTCTTTTTTGTCGGATGAAATACATTCCCGCCGCCCTTGAATAGATGATTCTCGACTCTTTTCAATTTCAATCTCTCAAAAAAAACAAAGATTTAATTTCCTCTGCGATTAGAAATGTTACTTCTCAACAAACAGTACAAAGTACATACACATGTAGTAATGCTAATTCAGAATTTGATGA
>SCLG01000768.1:0-22114 GCA_004367875.1 Oikopleura albicans
AAGTGAAAGTGTCGCGTTGTGCGCGCATGGACTGTATACATTTTAAAGATGCATTTTAAAACATGCCTGAAAAAGTGTTTGTAAATCGTAATGTTGGTTTTCAATAATCGGTCGATTGTTTGGTCGATAATTTGGTCGATTGTTAGTTACAACATTACCGCCTTCATTATCTACCACTGCTATTGCCATACTTTACTAAATAATGTGTTTGCAATTTTCTTGATTTGCGGGTAAACTGAAATCTCGATAGTACATTCATGCGTTTATTGACATACAGTTCAAGTTACTGAATCAAGTAGCATGATCATATTATACTTTTGATTTTATCTATGTTTGCATAAGGCATGTTAATTTAACAAGATCATAAAATTCCTACGGTTTACCATAATGTAGTTTTTTAAGAAAACGCCCTACCATATGCGGTACAGAACACTGCATTCTAGTAGTTAGCGAAATTCCCAATATTTAAATTCCAGGAATTTTCAGAGTAATGTGGCTGAATCTGAGGCCGGCTTGCCAAATTACTCCCACCTATCATAGGTGACCTATCTCGTTTTTTCCTGCAGCCTTCCTTTCTTGAAAATTCAATGAACGCGTAAGGTTGAACATTTTTGTTTTTTAAAGTATATTTTGTGGTTGCTCATTCAAAGCCGCGCGACGTAGTGTCCAAAAATGCAATTTTAATATTGCATTCACGTATTGAAGAGCAAAAAAGCTCGGTTTTATTTTATACAGACTGTATTTCATATATAATATATGTACTGATTATATTACATCACCTGCGCCGTTATCGGGTCAACATTTTGAGGAGGAATTTTGACCCGATAACTGGTTTTGACCCGATAAGGGCGCAGTGCGCAGGTGGGGTAGCTGGAAAATTTCTAGTCGAAATTTTGACCCGATAACGGGTTTTGACCCGATAAAGGGTGACCCGATAACGGCGCAGGTGGTGTATATAATTTATGGATATATGGTATATCCATAATATAATCAGTATATCTGAAGATATGGACACTAGCGTCTAGTGACTAGCCTCGTGTCAGATTTTTCGGGATATTCGAGATCCAATGAAGAATAAATATTAGTTTTGGAAAAAAAGTCGCTCATTTTATAGCGAAATAAAATGAATTGAAAAAATGAAAAACTCATACATCATATACACAGTATGTGACTTATTTCCAAGCTAATATTTTTCTTCATTGGATCCCAAATATCCCGAAAAATCTGGCGCGAGGCTAGTGTCCATACCTTCAGATGGCCTTTTTCATGCATGAGTAAGCTTGGACAAGCTAGAACTGGCGCCATGGCGGTGCTGTTAAATACTTTTTATCCGGCGCTCACGAGCTTTGTACAGGGTGAGGTAATATAGATGCTAAGCCGTTTTTTGGTGACTTATTCGGTCAGCGCACTCCCGAACCAAAAACGGCTTAGCATCTATATTACCTCACCCTGTAGACTTTGGCGGTCAAACTTACTAAGTATGCAAAGTTTTACTCTCATTACGGACGCTTTTTGTGAAAAAATATCCCCCAAACAGTTGCATTTTTCCCTTGGGAGTTACTGGTGTGAGCAAAAAATTGTCGCCGAGCAAACTTCGCTTGTAGGTTTATAATAGTATTCGGTCTTATCTATAATAGATATATACAATTTGTAAGACCCGTGCCGAGCTCGGTGACAAACTGACGACACACACCAGTAACATAAAATTTTTGGAAGGGGAATTTTTGTTTCAAGGCTTAAATCATAAAGACTTAATTAATTGAGGTATTCTCGGTTTATTTATCATACATTGAAGAAAATAATTATTTAGCAAAGTTGGATGGTTTTAATAGTTGAACTGAACTAGTCCAGTAAAAATAATGAGGATAAGTTGATGTTGTGTAAATTGTTAAAATAACAGTTAAATATCATTTTATACTTACATATTTTGAATTTTTTTAGATTTCTGATTATGGTACTCACACGTGAATAAGTATTAATACAAGACTAATGTGACTAATTGGAATGAATGTTAACATTTTCCCCAAAGTTAACGTTTTGTTTCATCTAAAATTTATGACAGAAAAAATCTTAAAAGCAGCCAGAGGTAATTTGTTTAAATTTGTTTATTTTGTAACCCTCAAGTTTGGTAGGCGAGCCAAATGAGGGGAAGCCAGTTCACTCACACGATGTGTTGACCAATTTTTTTTATAAATGTATGTATGCCCTGGACTTCGTGGTGTTAAATTGCGCCATTAATTTAATTATTCACCATAATCTATGCCTGACTCTCAGGGTTATATCTTTAAAAATGATTTCCTTGAGATCTCATTATTTATAACTTCTGCTTTGCAAAGCTTTCGGTCCATATGTATATACTGTGTGTATGCGCATCAACTGTCCTGCTGCTGTCAAAATTTCTTTCAAAATGATATTGAGGGTGACTGTAACTTCATGGATTTCTAGAAATTCTCTAGAAAGTTAATTTTATTTTTTGAGTTACTTGTCTTCAAAAATCAAAATTTTCCCCCTAATTCGAACAAGTTGACTTACACAAATATCAGAGTTAATAACCACTACCTTAAGTAACAGTTACTAAGACAGTTAATGCCCTTACACACGGTACACATATTCCGAGGGGTTTGGAAAATGTATCTGAGAGTTAAGCAAGACTTTTTTGATAACAGTTTTAAAGGTTTGAGATTTTCGCGGTTTTTGAATCTCCATTTACAAGAGATACTTTTGATTGTTTTGGAATGGTGCCGTAACCATCATGCGCCTCAAATATTTTCAGTAATCTGTTCATTTTCCCGTTTTTGTTAAAATCTCGAATATCAGCCAGATTCAGCGAATGCTCCGACCCGATTGTATTGATACTCGATAAAGAGCTGAAAATTGAATTTGTGCCCTAAAAATAGTTTATACATTTTCTTCCTGAAATTACGATCTTGGTAAAATCGTTATGATCTGGGTAAAATTGTTACGATCGATGTATAATTGTTACGATATGAGTAAACGTGTTACGATATGGGTAAATGTGTTACGATATTGATAAAATCGTTACGATACCGGTCAAATCGTTACGATCGGGGTTGAAATCGTTACGATACCGGTTCAATCAGGGTCAAATAGTTACCTATGGCCCATAGCCTATGGGTCGTAACTATATAGTTTAGACAAATGTCAGAAAATGGTACCTACAAAGGTAGACAAATTTGTAAAAAAATGCAAAATTGATGCGGTAACCTATGCCTGTATTTTGTTAAAAACTTAACTCAAAATAAAAAAGGTACTATTTACAAACCTCATAATGATAAAGCTGAAGCGAATCATAAGGTGCTATGAAATACGGGTTTGAGACATTTTCCAATTTTTCTTTGAGCTTTTCAGAATAAGCAAGCCCATCGTGGTCAGCCTGCTCTGCTATGCTTGGCAAACGAATAGTCCCATTCCGTGCAAGTGTTTCTTTCTGTAAAAGTGCTAAATTGTAGTTTTCGGGCCCCGGTTCTTCCCCGGCTTCTTCCGCATAAGGCATCTGAAAATTATAGTTTAGTTAAAAAAATAATTCATTTATATTGGACAACCCTTGCGAAATACTGCTAAAATATCTCTATTTCAATATTTCCCTTGAAGGGAGACTTTACTTAGAAACAGGCTTTTGCAAAACGACGCCCATTCCGCACGCTTTCACGTCATGGTATTTGTTTTTGGACATGTTATGTGAAAGCTCTTTGTTCGACCGTTTTTCGTATAAGCGGAACTACCGTGTGAGTTTCATGAAAATCGGCTGCGCGATTCTAGAATAGACGAGTTTTTCGTTTCATTTTCTCCCCCACTTTCTCATTACTCCATTATGAAACGAAAAAGAAAACTGGTCTATTCTAGAAATTCGCAGCCGATTTTCATGAAACTCACACTGTACTTATAAAACACATTTTTTGAGCTTATGAATTAATTTATTATGAACCAACTGAAATAAATTTTATGGAAAATTTCTAAAAAAACCATAAACTTTTTATCGAAGCTCCGCATTTTGTCTCTATTCCGCATTCTCGAGTCATTGACCGGTAGCTATCCGACTTTGGTTCAAAAATCCAATTTTCAAAACGCACAAATTAGTGGAACATTACATGAAGTTTATTCAAAAACGAAGAGGAGCGCTGGAAGCCTTGTGGCGGTTGCTGTAATCTTGAAAAATTCTCAAAAAAGTCCTCAACTTGCAAACCATAGTTCTTAGTGAAGTTCGAGGAGCGGTTAAAATACAGGAATTTTAAGTCCGGAAATTGTACATAGATTGAAGTGGTTTACTGGCCAAACGAGCAAAACCAAAGTCTTAAAGTTTGGCTTTTATCTAACACAAGCAATAGTGTATTTTAACTCTCAGGGGGAAGGAGTTTTTGGGAACCCGTAGGGGGAAATGCGTGTAAATAAACACGCACTTAAAAAATCACAATAATTCGCAATAATTCAAAAAACTGGTAAAGCCAAGTTGTAGAGCTCGTCGTTTGGGCCACCAGGGCCCCCTAGAGAGCTATTTGAAATCTCCAACCTACGCAAAAAAACACCGTCAATCGAATTTTCTCGAAAAGTTGAGTGGGGGTCACCAATACCCGTTTTGCCCTACGGGGCCTCCGTATGCCTTAAATCGACGAAAGAAACCAGTTGCGTGTCTATTTACACGCACTTCCCCCTGTGAGTTAACAGAGTATAATTTTTACTCCAGAAATATCACTAAGTCTTACAGCAATCAAAATGATAGACCTTACAACCACACCTATTTTACAAATGCTCTGCGCCTTAAAACTTACAATATTCTCGCGTTCGTCATCTTCGGCATCCATTTCATAATCGGGTTCAATTTCAAGTTTTATCAATTTTCGCGTTCGTTGCTTTCGCCACAGTGCAAACCCAATTATCGTCAGTAATGAAAATATGACAGCAATAACGATTGCCAGCGTCATCTAAATGCAATTCCCGTATGTCACTTTGGGTTACATTCAATTCGATTACATTTATTCCTACTCTGTTAATATTAATGTAACCTCAAACTTGTGCTATTAGGAGAGGCTTTCAAGACATGATTTTGCAAAAAAATATTTCTGAAAATACAATAATGAATATAATTCAATTATCGTAACACTTTTTGAGCACAATAATTATCAAGATAACTGCTTAGTTAAGAAGGGATGTTTAAAATTTCTGCATCTGTTTTTAAAACACCGTCTAAGTGCCCTTCATATTATGAAGTTCCTATAGAGCGTCCACCGTAGAAATGTCGCAGATTCGTATTCTTTATTTTTTTAATCATATTAGTTTTGTTTCGCTCGCTGGAAAATGGCAGAATTTAAAAAAATTCTAGAATACGAATCTGCGACATTTCTACGGCGGACGCTCTATAATAGTGATTTATAATAGGGTTATCAAACCTGTGCTCTTGGAATAGGGTTGGCGGTGACCGAATTGCAGGTCGTCTGATCATTAGGGCCGTTGCAAGTGCACTTTTCAATCGTAATATCAAACGACTCGTCAAATTTGCCATCGCTCACCAAAACGGGCAAGGATAATCCCGCCTGTATATTGTTTGTATCCTTTGCCCTTATGCTTATTGATTTTGATCCGGCTAAAATATCGTATCAAACGTACGGTACCACTTCGCAAATAAAAAAAGACGCTTTTAAATTAATCCGAGACAATTTATATGACAAAAATTATAGGCCATATATCAGTTAATACACCCAAAGTAGGCAGTACCGGAAAACGGAGAAACATGAAAACGGAGAAAATTGTCTACAGAAGAAAATAATTTTTTTCTAAAACTCACACATATGATGCAGTTTGATGCATAGATTACCTTGGTGAAATAAAAAACTTAAAAAAGGACACGTTTTGGCGTTAGAGAGCATTTTAGAGGCCATTTTTGGAAAATTTTCTCCGTTTTCCTATTTCTCCGTTTTCCGGTAAAGCCCCCTAGTACCGTAATCTAGCAATTTTAAATTTAGCAAAGTCGTGATGAGCAAGGCGGAAAAAGTCCAACTCGAAAAAAAAGTTGCAAGATAAGGGTCGGTTAAGAATCAAGCATATTATTCCCGACTCGTGTACGTTTTTGTATTACAAATTAAATTGAATTATATTGTAATATTAAATTTGCTAAAAACAAAAACTTGAAAAAAGGCCACGTACTCAAAAGTGGTCATTTCGGACGCTTTGGCAACACTTTTTGCCAAAAAGCGGTCTTAATCGAAGCGTCTCGAATGGGAGTAAGAAGTTTATATCAATTCACTTGACGAAATAACAAACCAGACGTGGAGGTTGTCTTGAGGTCTACGCCGTCCCAATCGCGATTTGGTCCTTTTTTGATATCGAGAGTTGGGCTGGCATCAGTATCGGGATCCGTAAAGTTCACACTGAATTTCTCTTAAGAATTAAAAAGTATGGAATTTATTTGGAAAAGCCTTTGTGTTGAAATAAATTATATGAACGAAATTCTGAGGAAATAAATTTAAACCCCGCGTCGTGAGTTTTCATATCCCCAACATCACATATTTCCAGCCCTCCAAAATCTGATGATCCAAGGATGATAAATAAAGACTTAAAGGTAATTACGCGTAACCCTGAAGTTTTTTCATGGATTTTTTTTTTCGGATTTAACTTATCGAATTTTTTATCTAATCGTTAGACTTTAAACCAATTCAAAATATGCTGATACCCTATCGACACAGTGCCGATTTACGGTATGTAAAATACTTACAGTTTATGAATTTTTTTATAATTTTTTCATAATTTTTTCATATTTTTTCATATTTTTTCATATTTTTTCATATTTTTTCATATTTTTTCATATTTTTTCATAATTTTTCATAATTTTTCATAATTTTTCCATCATTACTTTAACATTATTTTATTTTTTTTCATGATTATTTGCATATTTTTTTTTAATGATTTTTACGATTTTTTTTTTTGCTCAAAAATTGTTTTTGGGAACCCGTAGGGGGAAAATGTGTGTACACACACTTAAAAAATTCACAATAATTCGCAATAATTCAAAACTACGTGGATCTTACTATTCAAAAATTGATTTGGGCCACTAGGGCCCCCTAGAGAGCTGTTTGAAATCTCGCACCTCCGCAAAAATACCGTCAATGTAATTTTTTCGAAAAGTTGAGGGGGGTCAGCAATACTCGTTTTGACCTACGGGGCCTCCATATGCCTTAAATCGACGAAAAACAAGTCGTGTGTATATATACACACACTTCCCCTGGGAGTTACGAAACATGTTNGCAAATTTTGCAGAGAATTTTTTTAATAGTTTAGATTTTTTTCGAAAATTTTTGTCATTTTTTTTTTAATTTTTGAGTAAACATAGAAAACGAATAAAGGTAGAAATATAGGAAATAACACAAAAAATTATTATTATTAATTTTATCAAGGTTGCCAAGCATTTTGCAAAGCACCCATTAGGAGAGGCTTTCAAGACATGATTTTGCAAAAAAATATTTCTTAAAATACAAAACAGTCCATAAGGGGCGCTTTCATAACGGCCGTTTATCCCATAACGGCCGCTTTTTTCTCCAAAAACGGCCGTTTATTCCATAACGGCCGCTTTTTTCCTCAAAAACGGCCACTTACCCCATAATGGCCGTTTTTTTCGAGAACTGAAAACGGCCGTTATTGAATTAAGGACTGTAATGAATATAATTCAATTATCTTAACACTTTTTGAGCAAAATAATTATCAAGATAACTGCTTAGTTAAGAAGGGATGTTTAAAATTTCTGCATCTGTTTTTAAAACGCCGTCTAAGTGCCGTTCATATTATGAAGTTCCTATAGAGCGTCCACCGTAGAAATGTCGCAGATTCGTATTCTTGATTTTTTAAATCTGTCATAGTCGTTTTGTTTCGCTCGCTCGAAAAAAACTTCTAGAATACGAATATGCGACATTTCTACGGCGGACGCTCTATAATAGTGATTTATAATAGGGTTATCAAACCTGTGCTCTTGGAATAGGGTTGGCGGTGACCGAATTGCAGGTCGTCTGATCATTAGGGCCGTTGCAAGTGCACTTTTCAATCGTAATATCAAACGACTCGTCAAATTTGCCATCGCTCACCAAAACGGGCAAGGATAATCCCGCCTGTATATTGTTTGTATCCTTTGCCCTTATGCTTATTGATTTTGATCCGGCTAAAATATCGTATCAAACGTACGGTACCACTTCGCAAATACAAAAGACGCTTTTAAATTAATCCGAGACAATTTATATGACAAAAATTATAGGCCAGATATCAGTTAATACACCCCTAGAACTGTAATCTAGCACTTTTAAATTTAGCAAAGTCGTGCTATAACTGAGCAAGGCCGAAAAAGTCGAACTCGAAAAAACAGGTGCAAGATAAGGGTCGGTTTAAGAAACAAGCATATTTTGTCACGACTCGTGTACGTTTTTTGTATTTGTATTACATTTGCTAATAGCAAAAACTTGAAAGAAGGCCAAGTACTCAAAAGTGGTCATTTCGGACGCTTTAGCAACACTTTTTGCCAAAAAGCGGTCTTAATCGAAGCGTCTGGAATTGGAGTAAGAAGTGTATATCAATTCACTTGACAAAATCACAAACCAGACGTGGAGGTTGTCTTGAGGTCTACCCCGTCCCAATCGCGATTTGGTCCTTTTTTGATATCGAGAGTAGGGCTGGCATCAGTATCAGGATCCGTAAAGTTCACACTGAATTTCTCTTAAGAATTAAAAAGAATGGAATTTTTCATAATTTTTCATAATTTCTCATAATTTTTCATAATTTTTCATAATTTTCCATAATTTTCTATTCATTATTTTAGCATTATTTTATTATTTTTTCGTGATTATTTGCATTTTTTTGATGATTTTTACGATTTTTTTTTTTGCTCAAAAACTTTATATCTTACGAAAACTGTTGTTTTATAAATTATCATAATTCCAATATAAAAATGTAAAGCTTTTTCACGATGCGGGGTGAACCCTGTGTTTCAGACCTGTTTGTCCAGGTTTGATTGTTAACACAAAATTTGATGAGAAGTGAGGAGTCCGGTCTTGGCTTGTTATCATTGACGTCTATGACCTTAATATCGAGTTGACCTCTTCCGACCAAACCAGTCACAGATTTTCCAATAAGATCAATCGTAAATGACCTCTTCGCCTCGAAATCGATACGATTTTCCGACGTCCGTATCACACCCGTTTTAGGGTCAATGTCAAATGGAACCTCCGTGTTTTCAATCGAAAAACTAAAACATAAGTTCATATTTTCTAGAGGATACGATGGTTATAAGGTCAAAAAGGGGCCAAGATGATAAGACTTCACGTTAAATTTCTAAAATAAATTCTTGATTTAATTTTTCTTAAGGGTCCACAATATTAGATAACTTTTAACAACTAAATACATCTAATTTTAGTGGAATGATTGCTGGATTTTTTTTTTGATAACTTTTTTTTTCTAAATTTGGTGTTAATTTCTGATTGAAACTAAATTCGAATTTTGATGTTCGAAAATTTTTGGTATACTAGTAATTTATTTGAGAATTTTGCAATTAACTTTTTGAACGAACTTTTGCATTCAAAAATTCACATCAAATTTTTAATGGATTGTTTTGAAATTATTTCAAGTAACATGTTAATTTAATCTAGTCATTCATAAATATGGTTTGAAAATTCAAAAAAAGTTTCGTTGACCAAGTTAAAAAAAAGAATAAGCAAAAAAAAACATAAAATCACGCTTGTCGTAAACGGTCCTTAAATCGGCCTTAAAACCGATATTGTTTTGGCATCTGTTTCGGGCGCCTCCTTATAATAAGCCGTCCGAAACGGATTTGTCGATGGAACTTATAACACGAAAAATAATCAAGTTTATGAATTGACAGGGTAAATATTTAATCTGGTATTTTCAGCACAATATAAAACCTATATTATATATTATTGCATGAGGCTTAAATGTCAAATCGTGGCGTATTATTGATTTTTGCTTCCAATGATTCTAATACATCAGTGATAAAGAAAAAATATTTAGGTAACTGGTTTAGTCCCCAAAGCTGACTGTTAAATTTTGGCTGACTATTTTCCACCTGAAAAATGTGAAAGTCGATTTGAACTTCTTCAATTTTTTTTCTTATTTATTATTAATCAATTGTAAAACCACTAAACATGTTGCTTGATCGATTTTATCTTTTTACGTGATTTTCATGTACATATTTTTGCTAACATTGCAACATGTTGTATGTTTTTGTGCTTTCCATGTATTTTTTTGTCAATTTTTGGTGGTTTTCACCATTATTTCACGATGTTTACCATAATTTTTTCATTATTATTTCCATGATTTTTTACTGATTATTTCCATGATTTTTTTTGGCGATTTTTTTCATGATTTTTTTTTGGCGATTTTTTTCGTGATTTTTTTTTTTGCGATTTTTTGTCGATTGTTTGGTAGCTGTTATAGTATTTTGAATGGTATTAAAGAATCCTAAAAACGAAATTTTATGAAAATCAAGAAAATTTGATTTTATCCAATATTTTATGGGTTTTGCACACTTTTTGGGCGTGATAAAATTTCAAAAAAGGAGCCATACTAGTATAATTAGACAAATTGCCTTGAGATGTTATGGACGGTACATTGGACCCACATATACAACCTTATAACCACCGCGGTGCACCGTTTTATAAACTAAACCTCTGAAAGCCTATTTTTGTAAATTAAACCTGAAATCATCTCCTTCTGGATCTTCAGCCAAATTTTCGCTGTTTGTGATTATGGTATCCGCCGGTTCATTTTCGGTAACGAATAATTTCCGTTTCTTAAAAACTGGCGGTTCATCAACATTCTTCACATTAATCACAATTTTAATTTTTGTTTTCATCGAATCAGTATCGTCGACATTGACAAGGGGTTCCTTACTGTAGGCTGTTACTGTAAATTCATGGAGCTTCCGTTTTTCGTAGTCCAGTGGTTTGACATTTGTAATAATAGCTTGCAAGGGGTGACATCATGTGGAAAAAAGTCGGTTTTCGTACGGTGGGTTAACCGCCACGTTTGTAACTTACCGTCTCGTTGGGGTACCACTATTGTCCAGTGACCACGCCCACGCGCTGCGCAGTTAACAGCTAGTTTACTAAGCCTCAATGCGTTAACCCCGCACCCTGTACAACATAATTTCTTACGTTTACTGTATCTTATACCTAATAACTAAAATTATATTAGGCTGTTAGTAGACATTGTTAACCCTTATCGGGTGACGCAATTTTTGCACATGATGTCAACCATAGCTTGAGAATGATCCTCAGATGGATTTACATCAAATGACGCGGTTTCGTCGTCTGATATATGAAGTCGCACTTTTTTGTTTTCACCTTCATCCTAAAATTCACGATCTTTTTTGCCATACCCGTACATTACGGTAAATCAAGAAGTTTTTTTATATTATTAAATACAGTCCTTAGTTCCAATACGGCCGTTTTCGATTCTAGAATTTAGCGTCCGTAATACGGACTCAGTATTGGGGTAACTTGTCATAAAGTGTCCATTTTCGGCTGTTTTTGGGACATTTTTCACAAAAAGCGTCCGTATTGGAAGAAATCGCCCATATTGAGAGTAAGGACTGTAATTTTTTGAAAATACATGACGAAACTTAAACTGTAGTAAACTGTAGGTGAGCATTTTATACAGTATTTTCTCGCTTAACAAAAACTCAATTTTTCTTGGAAAAGATTTTACAAAACGTTCCATTTACGTTAAAAAAAACTTGAAAAGTTTGGATCTATGATTTTCTTTTTGTTTTTCCGTATATTTTTGAGAACAAAATTAATTTAAAAAAACGTTATTTGCTTTTTGACAAACAATTGAATAACAAATTGATTAATTTAACAATTTGTATGAATATTTTTAATATTTAAAATCTCTATCCTAGTTTTTTACCAATTCCCTTTGTGTCCTGGGAGCACTAACCTGGTCTATTATGTCAATTCGTAGGATTTCACTGTTCAATCCGATATCTTCTGGAATTCCCGGAGATTCTAATTTTTTATCTTTGAATCTCGGTGGGTGATCATTAATGTCTATTAATTTGACGATGACCGGTATAACATCCGAGCGCTGTGGGGTACTTCCGGCATCCTCGGCTCGAATCGTAAAATCTAGATTTTCCGGCGGTTTTTCACGATCCAACTCGGCCGAACTCATATTGCCCAATGATAAAATGGCATAGTAAAATTTTTGCGTTTTTTCATAGCAGGATTTTACGGTGAACCATTTCGAATCCACAAAATAAACAAGATCCCCATAGCCAAAACCGGGCACGCAATTGTCGCGCCCTTTTGGCCTATCAATTTTGTCTTTATCTTTTGCATAAATATACTCGAAGGGCGGTGTTTGCTTGGTGACTAGGGTTGCTTCGTCGCCAGACTTTGAATGTTCTGTAGTGGTTATTTTTTAAGAAAACGCACCAACAATTTTAAACCAATTCTATTACTTGTGTTTTTTTTATAAAAATAAACCCTTTACGTAGTTATACATCCTACCAGATAACTGCACAGCGTTTAGGGGGATTAGCTGAAATATATACCAAAATACCAGCCGGTATATAACAAAATACCAGCCGTATAACTGCGGAGGGAGCCAAATAACACCATAAGCGAGAAAAACTTCTCCGATAACTGCGCATGGACATAAAAATACCAACTATAAGTCATTTTAAAAAACTAGTTAACTCCGATGCGCCGGTGCTAAAATTGATGTGCGATTTTGACTACACGTGGCTCTCACGGTTAAACCACCTTTTTAAGTGGTTGATTTGACTAAACTAAATAAATTAGACGAATGTTAACTTTCTATAACGGGAACTTAACACTATTTTCGTACAGCAGGTCTCGGGAAATTCGCCCACCAAGGCGACCAATTTTGCACTGTTTTTCTCGAGAAAATCCAGAAAATCACGCATAGCGGACAAAGTGTTCGTAATCATCCAAGGATCAATTATGGGAAAAAAATTGTACGTTAATGGGCTTCAACTAAATATACTGAACAAACTTGTCCAATCAAAATTTAGCGTTATATGGCTCTAAACCTGTGACCCGCTAAATTTTTNATATTGCCCAATGATAAAATGGCATAGTAAAATTTTAGCGTTTTTTCGTAGCACGATTTTACGGTGAACCATTTCGAATCAACAAAATAAACAAGATCCCCATAGCCAAAACCGGACACGCAATTGTCGCGCCCTTTTGGCCGATCAATTTTGTCTTTGTCTTTTGCATAAATATACTCGAAGGGCGGTGTTTGCTTGGTGACTAGGGTTGCTTCGTCGCCAGACTTTGAATGTTCTGTAGTGGTTATTTTTTAAGAAAAAGCACCAACAATTTTAAACCAATTTTATTTTTATAAAAATAAACCCTTTGCCCAGTTATATCTCTGCGTAAATACATAAAAATACCAACTGTAAGTAATTAAACAAAAAACAAGTTAATAATGTTTTTTGAACGCTTAAAATTAGAAAACGTAAAATAAAAATCCAATAAACGTCAAAATTGTCTACAACTTTGAAAAATTACTACTTTTAATAATATTTGACAATTAAAAAAAAATCTTTAAAAATCTCAAAGTCACTTCCAAATATTAAAAAATCTTTTTGGAAAATTATAAATCTTTAAAAATTGCGGTAAAACAAAACATAAATTTAAATTATAAATTATAAAATAATTAAAAATAAAATACAATTTTAAAATTATAAAGTATTTAAATATAAACTCTTCAAAATATATAAAAAATTACAATGTAAATGAAATTTTAAAATTTTATAAAATTAATATAAAATCTTTAAAATAATTATAAAAAACCTAAAAATGAACTTGACTAGAAACTTAACTAGAAACGGCGTGTTTTTTAGAACGATAACGTATCTAAGATTATACGAAATTTTGACGAAAAAAACTCGGGGCCAAAAAAAAAGTAAATTAATAACCACCTTTAATTTGAATTTCATATGACTTTTGTTGGAAAGTGGGTCGCTCATCGTTGAGATCAACAACGATAATATCAAATGGGAAGTCTTCCTCTAGGGTCTGTCCGTAGGCATCGGTGGCGCCAATTGACATTTTATAAACTTCTTGCGTTTCGCGGTCGAGCGGTTTCCGGGCCACCAGCACGCCACGCTCTTTATCGATTTCGAATATTTCGGAAGCCTTGCCATTCTCGAGAACCGTAAATGTGATATCTTTTCCGGGTAGTTTTATTGTTTCACTTTTGTCGGCTGGGTTGAATATCGTCTCATTTACTTGCTTGATGCCTTCATTTACCAGTATTTTGTTAAACTCCCATTCGGCATTTGATACCTTAATATTAACTTGTTATCGCAATATTCTGATTTTTGGATGCCTAAAAAATTGCGTTGGTTATTAAAATCTTGTTAAAAAAGTGATCCTTTATTAATGAGAACTAGAAAGAAATGATATAAATTATATTACAAGCCACGCGGTGAGTTATTTGGACGCTACCCAAGAGGAGGCGCCTATAAAAAATCATGAGCCAATAGGCGTGGCTTGTAATTCAGTTACAGACCCTCCGCGACTACGGCGCTGGGGTCTGTAACTGCTTATTCACCCCCCTAAGGGTTTATCCGGCCACTTTCGCTTTCCACCGGGCAAACCCGAGCCAAAAAATTACCGGATAAACCCACGCCTAAAAAAATGACCGGATAAACCAATGATCGGGCAAAGTGACCCTATAAACCCACAACGGATGTATACACAAATTGTGACCGTTATGATAACTCGGGCAGTTATCTTGCCCGAGACACTTTTCGGGACTTCCGCCAACGCACTAGGCAGTTATCTTCTGCAAAAGCACTTATCTTGCGACTTTTGGGGAGCCGCGTTTTATTCCCAGAAAACGTTTTTAGGCGTAAAAAGTATTCGAAAAAAACACTTTTCGAAAATATATGGCACATTTTTTTATTATTTTTAATTTGCTCAAAGTTTTACATTTCATGTCTTATTATATTTTTATACATGTTTTAGATGAATCGTCAATTAGATATACTGTAAATTTACAATTTGAAGTTAATTTATGCATGTTGTATAAGAGCGCCTATTAATAAATTACTAACTCAATGAACGGTCCAAAATAATGGATCCTGTAAAGCGTAGCAAAATAACAAAAAAAAAGTGCCGAAATCAAACCAATACTTTTTCTTCTTTCTGGAACTGAAAAGATGAATAAAGTATTTATTCAAACAACTTCAAATGACAACGAGGATTGACAGAAAATAATCTCACTGTGCAATTGTACTCTCAGTAAGGGTTTTTAGGAGTTAAAAAAGTTGATACCGTAAAGTAATTTCCAAACTGTTTTTTATCGTCATGTAAAAATTAAGGATGAAGTGTTACGAAACTGTTGCAAAAATATTTAGAAAAAAACTACAACCGCGCAATGTGGACAAAGAAAATAACGAAATACAGTCCTTTCTTCTAATACGGACGTTCTTGGTTCTCGAAAATAGCGTCCGTATTGGGGTGCATTGTCATAAAGTGTCCAATTTTCGACTGTTTTGGGGACATTTTTCACAAAAACCGTCCGTATTGGAAGCAATCGTCCGTATTGAGAGTAAGGACTGTATTACACCAACATCAGCTGTCTACGGAACTTAACGTAGGCGGAAAGGTTGACTATAGGCTATGGTCTACATAATATGGACCATAGTCTATGGTCCATAGACTATGGACCTATGGTTATAAGGTCCGACGTTTGACACGATATATGGTCATAGTGTATGACTCATAATAAAACCGCGATGTTTTCTTTTGTAGCAACCTATTCCGAGCCATAATTCACGACTCAAAGTCCGTGTATCTTGGCTTAGACACCCTAACATCCATTATTTTTCTTTTTAAGGGAATCAGTCACCCAAAATAACAGAAATTGGTTGTTTTTTCTTGATTCGAACATGTCCTTGCTTCGTGACCTCTACAAAAATGTTTTTTCCAACTGATTAATTAAACACCTATTCCATTAATCGAACGCGATATCTTGTGATTTTAATAAGTAATATAGTAGTACTGCAAAATTCTGACAAGAAATTGGCTCAAAAAATACAACACCCCTTGAGTTAACGCAACGGTCGTGCGTTAACGGAACGCTTTTTTGCTCCCAACTTGTTTTATTGTCTTAGCGAAACACTTTTGTTTGATCATTAAAAGTACAAAAAAGTAACTTTCAAAAGGTACAAGACATAATCAGTGTTACTAAAAAGAAATGTTTTTTTTACCGCGTTTCCCGCCTAAACTGCTACACGGATACTATATACAGGCATACTAGCCGTGTAGCAGTTTAGGCGGTAAACAGGGTAGATTTTTGTTTTCTAAAATGGTATATTTTCTTTAAAACCGAGGTTTAAAGATGTTTTGCAAAGATCACAGGATTTTTTATGTGAACCACTGAATTTTCATTTTATGCAACATTATGACAATTTGTTTCGAAAATAATTTTACTTTTAGCGTTTGTTTCACGAAATATTAAGTGAATGTTTCTCGCGTAATATAACAATTGAGATTTCTAGTCGAAATATACAATAGCATATTTACCTACAATATATGACTTTATAGATTTTTATAAAACACACATGATTGATATTTTTACGGAAATACATAGTTTTTTGAATAGTATCTTAAAACGTTTTATTATCTATTATAATTTAAATTTATACCACCTAAAAATTTGAAATAACAGTTGGTATTTGAAATAAAAAATTGCATTTCTTGTCTTTAACGGTTATGTGGTGTATTGAAATAAAACACGACTTAACATAATTTTGTATGGCACACTGTATTGTGCGTTTCTATCGTTTCCTTGCTTCGTGAGTCCTACAAAAAATGTTGTTTTTTCCAACTGATTAATTAAAGACCTATTCCATTAATCGAACGCTATATCTTGTGCGATTAATAAGTAATACCAGTATTGTCAAATTCTGACTAGATGAATTCAGTCTTGTTCAAAACAGAACAAAAAAGGGGAAAACAGCTGTCAAAATGGGCCTATTGAGCACGGCGGACAACTCAANCCCTTATTGAATTAAGGACTGTACTAATAAATATTTTGGATGATTTTTTAAAGTCATTATTTTACAAAAATGACTGGATTTTTTTTTACGAAAAACACTCGATTTTTATAAAAAAAAAATTATATAGTAATTATACAGTTGTGGACACGAGAACGTGACACTTTCATTTGCAAAAACTGTCACGTTCTCGTGTCCACAATTATATTTTAAAACGTTTTTTATACCACCCAACAATTTGAAATAACAATTTGCATTTGTGTATCTTAACGGTTATGTGGTGTATTGAAATAAAACACGATTTAACATAATTTTGTATGGCACACTGTATTGTGCGTTTCGATCATTTCCTTGCTTCGTGACTCCTACAAAAATGTTGTTTTTTCCAACTGATTAATTAAAGACCTATTCCATTAATCGAACGCTATATCTTGTGCGATTAATAAGTAATACCAGTATTGTCAAATTCTGACTAGATGAATTCAGTCTTGTTCAAAACAGAACAAAAAAGGGGAAAACAGCTGTCAAAATGGGCCTATTGAGAACGGCGGACAACTCAACAAATTTAGATTTTATAATTGTACATTCAAATTAACACGACATGTCGCGACAGCCCAAATGTCACCAAAAGTGACCAGTTTCTTGACATGTTTACAAATCGAACGCGACATGGTACAACAAGACCGCCGGGAAAATTGCAAATAGTAGCCGATGAAACTTTAACCAACAAATACGTGGCTCAATATATTACTACTTTCATGAACAAAATATATTACAGGGGGGTTCTGGTTATAAGGTCAAGCCCGAAAAAAATGACTTGACCTTAATGCACTTCAAAAAAAATGGCTTGACCTTAATGCCAAATTTTCCCAAAACACATACTTCAAAAAAAAAATTGACTTGACCTTAGTGCAAGAAAAAAATGACTTGACCTTAGTGCAAAAAAGATGGCTTGACATTATAGCGGTCACCTTTTGTGACCTTATAACCAGACCCCCCTGTACAATTCTTACTCGCTGAATTTAAAATGAATACTGACGAAACCCGTGCCAATTAAAGGAAGGTAATTTTACTGTCTGATCAGTGTTGGAAACGTTGGCCAACGCCTAACCAACGCGTTGGGAACGACCGTTGGCCAAATGTTTCAACACTGGTCTAGATTAAGGAGGGGAATAAGGCGTTGTTTGCAAACAGAAACGGATGTTTGTATTTTTTGACCGTTTTTAGCTTCTGATATAACGCTACATTTCATAAACTCATCATTTTTCTGAATTTCTGAAAAAAATTATCCGAATAACGGTTTTTCGGAAGAGACCACAAATGCATTAAAATATTGGAAGAAAAACTTTTCAGCGATACCGCCGGTATCATACCGGATATTTCTTTTTTGGTGAAGTTTTTTCCAAAAAACGATTAACCAAAAAAAAAAACTGTTCTCGAAAAAACCACGTTGTCATTTTTCCACAGCGCTATTGACTTGTACTTAAGGAATTTCGTTAGCGATTTCACCAACAAATTCCGCCTACGCACTGCGCAGTTATCTTTCGAAAAAACAATTAAATTGCTTTTATCTTGATAAAAACCGAGCTGCTATTTTTAAGCGCTTACACCGTAAGTTAAGTCGTTCAATTATATTTAAAACAAACAAATAAACAAAACATGACAAACAAAACCTACTCCGACAGCACTCAGCAAATTTATATTCCCGTCATCGGGCTTCACTGTCCCTGTCGAACATTGTACATAAAAACCAACGGGACCTGTCCTGTAAAGTGATCAACTCTTTGACATGTTTACAAATAAAAAATAAACGCCCGCGATGTTGTGTTCACGTAAGTGGCAAATAAGAAAAAAAAGACACACTCCTGGGCCCCAATTGGGTAGGAAAATAAATTCAGTTTTTTTTTTCTCATAAATTTGTGTCAACTATGTAGTGATAGATGACATTTCCCGATGTGCGAAAAATGTTTAACTTCCTGGGGATTTATTCAATTACGGTCGTTTCAATTGATTATCAAAAACCCGATCAGTAATTTGTAAGGTCGCACACTACGGGATACCATATAAAATAATACAGATATATAAATACACTCGGATCATTCCTCGCTATTGCGTCAAATTTTTATGTATTACGGTCAAGGTCGCTAAGTAAGACCGATAATGCCAAGAGTAGAAATTGAAAATCAAAGGGTTACTAAGATCTCCCATTATTCCAATCTGATCGTGTTTTCAGAAACCATAATTTGTGGTCCATAAACATCCGAAATGGGATCAAGGACTGTACATATATATGTATATATATATACATACATATGTACTACACCCCCTGCGCTGTTATCTTGCAACTATCGGATGAAAAAAATCTGCAAGATAACGGAGAGAACGGGGGCATCTGCAAGATAACAGCGCAGGGCTTAACACATAAAGATAGGGATTCCTGGAAAATTGGCCGAAAAAAATCTGCAAGATAACGGAGCCAACGGGAAAATCTGCAAGATAACGGGTGACAAGATATGTAAAATATGAAGGTTCGAAATTGAACGTATTAGAATACATACGGGGGTTGTTGGTTACAAGGTCAAGGTCTGAAAAACTGACTTGACCTTTTTACAATTAAAAAACATTGAATTTACCCTATAACCATTTATAAAATTGTAATTTCTCAAAAAAAGTGTTAAAGGACATAATTTATATAAAAAAAAGTGCCAGCAAAACAGAGGAAGGTCTCATCCCAACAAAAAGTCAAAAAAAGACAGGATTTTGTTTAAAAAAACTGACTTGACCTTATAGCGTTCAAAATGGTCACCCTTATAACTTATAAGTTATAAGAAAGAACTGGTACATTTTATTTTTAGTCTATAGAAAAGACGTGTGCAACTGCTTGCTTATTTTTTTTCCGCTCGCGTACAGCCTGTGCCGCACAAGAGTCAAAAATCGCATTTTTTTTTATTTAACTCCTGCGGGCTGTTGATCCACAAACGTGGATCACGGCCCAAAATCGTTTAAAATTGGAAGAACCGGTTCAAAATTTCCCGGTTTGAGACTGCAGGGGTAAATTTCCCGCCTTTGCACAAAATAAAATTGTTCTACAATTTTGGAATAATGTTTCCTGGTGATTTTAGTAAAATACCGAAATCGGCGATTTTGAGCATTTTTCGCATACTTTTAACTTTGGCGTTAAAAATAACGCCAACTTTTTTGGTGGATTTTAAAACTACAAAAATAACTTGTTGCATAATTTTATTATGAATAAAAATCGACAAAAAAAATATTAAATTTCCGGTTACTTTCGGAGAAAATTGAACATCATTAATGCTATCATTCACACATTTCATAGATTTAAGAAAAAAATTTACTTTAATGGCGTTATTTTTTATGTTGGTTAAAAAAAAAGTAAAATTATTTTTTGCACAATTTAATTCTCTGTAATAATAAACAAAAATTATTAATAATGATGCATTTATTCCGGAAAAACAAAATTATTGAAATATTTTTTGTTCTAAACATATTTTTTTATTATTTTGTAAAGATAAGGGCTTAGGGCTCAATTTTAATTGTAAACTTCATCTAAAATATTAAAAAGACCATAAAAACACCCCAAAATATTGAAAGTATACACATAATAAGCATTCATAATTTATGAAATAAAATGGTTCCAATCATATGTTTACTAAAGCCTATAAAACACCTTTAAAATGTGATATGGTTTCACTTATTTCAACTTTCTGAACGATTTATAAAATATTAAATAAAATTTTAAATTGGTTTTCTGATCAGAATAAAATTCTCAATCAGATGTTGTTTTTTGTTTATATCATAATAATGATTCAATGTTGAAATATTTTGCGTTTACAATAAAAAAATCTATTTTTTGATCGACCTTTTGGTATAAATGACTCTGTAGGGGTTAAACAGATACACATCGAGTAAACAATATATATAAAAAAATATTCACCATGAATCAAAGGTTCATAAAAAATTTAAATTAGACTCATTCTATTACTGGTTTGCTCACAATATTGACGTAAAAACGTGATCCACAAACGTGGATCAACAGCCCGCACGGGGGTCTTTATGAGTGGTCCGCAGGAGTTAAGGGGTTACTAAACCAGCCTAGGCTAGCCTTTTGAAATTGATAATTCGTGATTTTGGCTCCATTTACTGTCGAACTAACAAGACGCAAAATATATGGTCAGATTTTTTTTTGTAAAAAATATGTCATCGAAGCAATCAAAGAAAAATCTGTTCGAATAAGAGATACAAAATAAAAAAAAATCAAAGAAACACCAAAAGGATTACCGTACTCCCTAATCGCGTCGATATATAAATCAATACATTTCGTATCATAAGTTTGATTCCATCAATGCAAATTTGACCTTTTTGTTTGATAAAATATTAATCAAAAATCATTATGCAGAAATTGTGCCTTTCAAATAAATTATTAAGGAAAATAAATGTTGATTTTCACAAAAAAAACCCCGCAATTAACACTGTCGCCGATTTTTTACCTTTTTTTGCTGTAACATATGTCACATTCATAACCACTTAATTCATTTTGCGTATGTTTATATTAAAAGATCATTATGGTGGAAAGGCATTGAAGTACATAAGTTTTTTTGATAATATATTCTTATATTTGATTAAGTATTCTGTATCATAATTCCAGCCCTAATGGAAACCTTTCGAAGAACAAAAAATATAAATGTACGAATCTGCATATTAGAAATCAATATCCCGTTTCCTAGCTCTAAATTACATTTTCTACACGAAAATCAGCATTTGAAGCAATACTCGCCAACCCATATTTATACAGGCTTTGTTAGTTACAACATCAAACTGACTTGACCTTATAACCAACACTTTTTTTTCTGAAAAAAAGTTTAAAAGACATATTGTTCTATAGAAAAAAATGTGTTTGACGTTTTAGCTGCTCTTATAACCACAAAGTTTGTAGTTAGACTGACGGCCCCTGATTGGTGATCTCGCGACTCAATCGTAATCTAAAATTTCCAGCACGTGTTTGGTGCGGCCGCACGAACTGTAATAAGCAGTTACGTAGGCGCGGAG
>SCLG01000768.1:32403-42414 GCA_004367875.1 Oikopleura albicans
GTTAAGTGCGCAAACAACAAACATATCGACTGTATTTGTTTTAAGGGACTAAATGATGATTTACTGTCGGCTAAAGTATGCCGCTGGGATCATTGACAGTTTTCAGCAGGTTAGAAAATATTTACCCGCTGTTTTCTAATGACTAATCAAGATCTTTTACCCCTCACAAATATTGATTTTGGTGATAGATGATTTCAAGCTTACTTGATCGAAAAATGATTTTTAATCGGTTTTCCGTAAAAATATGTTTACAAAAAAACCGAAAAAAAAAATTTATGACTAATATTTTTCGAAAGAAAGTCAAATTCCAATCATACGTGATCAACAAACGCGTAATACGGGAATATTATGCACCACCTAACCAGTTATCTTAACAACTGTTAACATAATTAATTTAATAATAATGTTGTTAATATAATTTGGTAGGTTAATACAATTTGCCAATGCTCTACAAAATTCTCTACAACGTTGGTTATAAGGTGAAGGTCTAAAAAACTGTCTTGACCTTATAACCATCTGAAAACAATTTCGACGACATGGAAACTTTTTTTTCCATCAAAAATAATTCTATATGATTTTATAGAAAAAAAAATGTAAAAAGACATGATTGCTATACAAAATAATGTGCGAGTGGTCTACATCCAAAAAAAGATTTTTTCCATTTCAAAAGATTTTTTTTTTCAAAAATGCATGCCTCTCAAAATAACTGACTTGACCTTATAACGGTCCAAATTGCTGACCTTATAATCAACTTCTGTAAGTATCTTAATGATACGTTGCCAAAAAAACCATATTCACAAATATACACTTTACCATATACCGTATATGATATACATTTTCCGATCTGGAACTTTTGGCACGGTTCTTAAGCGTTATAACCAGTAGCTATCATGTGGTAAAAATACTTAGACGACAGTTTAATTCGAAATCAAAACAATCCCTAAAAATTAATGGCTCGTCGGTTTTTTCCCTTTTTTTTGTTAAATACTCCAAACCGAACACTTCAATGTGCATTAAATTAATTACATATCCCAAACGCGTTTCATATCCCAAGCCTCGTATTTGTTTTATTCCGTTCACTTAAGCCAGTTATTTTAACAAGAAAAACAACTACTTTTCTTTGGTATTTGATAAATTGCATCTGTCCGGTTTTTATTATAAGTAGTACTCTGGGGGTAAATGCTGCATATAGACCAAACAAAAAATTGCTATTGATTTTTCCTCGAGTGCTGTAAATACCGTATTGGCCCTTTTTTAATAAATAAATTCAGACAAAATCAAAAGCATATAGAACTGGTCAAATTCAAGTTTGCAATGACTTGATATAAAACGAACGTAAAAATTAAAAAAAAATTTGTTAGNTTTTTCCAAAAATGGCCGGTTAAAGGCGCATCGTCTGTACACATTTTCCGACCTGGAACTTTTGGCACGTTTCCTAAGGGTTATAACCAGTAACTATCATGTGGTAAAAATACTTAGACGACAGTTTAATTCGAAATCAAAACAATCCCTAAAAATTAATGGCTCGTCGGTTTTTTTCCTTTTTTTTTGTTAAATACTCCAAACCGAACACTTCAATGTGCATTAAATTAATTACATATCCCAAACGCGTTTCATATCCCAAGCCTCGTATTTGTTTTATTCCGTTCACTTAAGCCAGTTATTTTAACAAGAAAAACAACTACTTTTCTTTGGTATTTGATAAATTGCATCTGTCCAGTTTTATTATAAGTAGTACTCTGGGGGTAAATGCTGAATCTAGACCAAACAAATACTTTTTGTCAAAATTGCTATTGATTTTTCCTCGAGTGCTGTAAATACCGTATTGGCCCTTTTTAATAAATAAATTTAGAGAAAATCGAAAGGATATAGAACTGGCCAAATTCAAGTTTGCAATGACTTGATATAAAACGAACGTAAAAATTAAAAAAAAATTTGTTAGAAAGTAAGCAAAGAAATGAAAAAAAAAACAATACTGAAGGTCAAGGCAGTTTTTCAGACCTTGACCTTCAGTACAGGGGGGTTGGTTATAAGGACAAGGTCTAAAAAACTGACCTTAATGCACTTTGAAAAAACTGACTTGACCTTATAACCAACCTGATTTTTTTTTACATAATAAGACCTTAGTGCTGGGGAAAAGTTCAAAAAGACATGATTTTATAGAAAAAAAGTGTAAACAGACATGAAAAAATGTGCCAGGGGGGAGGTCTTCATAAAAAAAACGTAAAAAGACATGATTTTTTAAGATTTTTTCCGAAAAACATGCTACTCAAAAAAACTGATGTGACCTTGGTGCCTGAAAAAGTGACTTGACCTTGGTGCAAAAAAACTGACTGGACCTTCTAACGGCACAAATGGCCAACCCTCCCTGTATGTTTTTTTTGATTTTATAAATAACTGTGCGAGGGGCTGTTTTCACAGGAATTGGTTACACTGACGTGACCTTATGACCCTGGGAAATCTAGAAAATATATCAAAATTTACGATTTTATACCCCAGAAAAGTGAGTACCCTCTTATGTGAAACAAAATTCATGAATTTCACCCAAATATTCCTCAAAAGACTTTCAGGAAAAAATGCCGAACTTATTCTGAATTTTTACTGCAACATGGACTTTGATTGTAATATTTTGTAAATAGTTTCTCTGGCTAAAAACTGACTCGAGTTTATAACCTTGACCTTATAGCCATTTGTTTTAGTTTAAGTCGCGCATCTCACACGTTCGAATTGCTAATAGGCGAAAAGACGTGTTTTATTTGACTTTTATCTAATTCACGTTCAACGTACGTAAAAGCGGTCGTTATTTAGATTATGGAACGTATTATTGAACTCGAAGGTTCTAAATAATCGATTAGGAAAAGATCAATACTATTAACTGAATAATTAACGCGTTTTTGGTCTTAATTGCTCGAAACTATCAAAATCCAAAACTTTCGTGATGGACGTTAAGAAAAAAGACAAGCTTGTTTTATTTATATTAATAATGTAATAGAATTATTTTTATTTAATAGATTTCTCTTGGGTTGATCGCTGTCAATTGTTTAGTGGAAAAACAAGGCAAAATTCAAATGAAACTGTCCCAATACATAATCCATAAAAGTTAACAGTGCTAGCTATGTTTGTAGTCTGAACCCAAAATGGTTTTTGAACCCTTAAACATATCGCATAATATTGATTACAGTTGATGCGCGCACAATGCGACAGTGCGCACACAACGCGACAGGTTTTGGACTATTGGAAAGTGTGCACGCAACGCGACACCCCACAACAACTATTATTTTTAATCTTGTAATGTAATTAGTGATTGTTGTGCACACAACGCGACAGTGCGCACACAACGCGACTTTTGGCCCCGTGAAAGAGTCGCGAATTTTTCAGAGAATACTGAAAATCCTGCTTTTCCAGAACCATAAAAAAAAAGTAAAATAAAAACATAAACCAATCGATCATATTTTAGTTTTCGGTTTCAAAAAAATACAGTCCTTAGTCTCAATACGGACGCTTTTTGTGAAAGAATGTGCCAAAACCAGTCGAAAATGGACAATTTGTAAAATTCAACGCAATACAGACGGTATTTTCGAGGATCAAAAACATCCGTTTTGGAAGTAGCGACAAAGACAAGCTTAGGGCAACATTTTTGAGAATTTTGACTATTTTTCAAACTAAATGCTATCGCTCATCAAATATATTTCAACCAGTAATCTTAAAAATCACATACACTTATTGTTACTTTTACCGTATTTCAACGAAAATACGCAAATTTTGTTGAATATGTCTAGTATTTTATATTTTTGTAAGACAGAAATAATCCGTTGATCCTAAAACCGTCTCAACGCTTGTCAAATGGGACGAAGCATATTAGTGTTTACGATGTCCCAAAAAACGTGTCACGCTTCATGCCGACTTCAAGGGAAACATTTTTGAATATTGAATAGAACTAGCGAAAAATCTAAAAACTTGAACCTTATTTTAAAAACCTTTTGAAATACAGTCCTTACTCCCATTACGGGCGCTCCCATTAGGGCCGTTTATCCCATTACGGCCGCTTTTTCCGCCAAAAAAGTGATTATCCCATTACGGCCGCTTGTTTATACGGCCGTATTTTAGGGGTTAATAATTCCATAAGGGCCGTTTTTTATTGACAGATTTGCCGTAAGTCATTTATATTTAGGCATGTGTGTATTGAAATAGCTTATTAAACAAAACCAACTGAGATAGCTAAGATCTTTTCCGAAAAATATCGTCAAAAATGAGCAATAATTTTAATAAAATGAAAAATACCCCCTTGGAATGCTAAACTATCACAGAAATCATGGAATAGGTCGTAAAATAAACATTTAAAAGATCAATGAGCTATTTTGACATAAATGTGTCCCAAATAAACCCTATTAGGGGCGCTAATCCCATTACGGCCGTTTATCCCATTACGGCCGCTTTTTTCGAGAACCGAAAACGGCCGTAATGGGAGTAAGGACTGTACGAATTTTACCAAAAATACGAAAAAACCTTTTTGGACTCCCCCACTAAAATGCATATTTTTAACCGAAATAACATTAATAATGTTAATTTTCTCGTACCTACAGTACAAGGGCATCTGGTTATAAAGTCAAGACCAAAAAAAATAACTTCACCTTAATGCAGTCCAAAAAATGACTTGACCTTCTATAAAAAATTCCTGGTGAGCGGGCGGGAAGAGGTCTTCACCAAAAAAAAGTGTGAAAGACATGATTTAGCTTGAAAAAAATGACTTTAGTGCAAAAAAGATGAATTGACCTTATAACGGTCACACCTTGTGACCTTATAACCAGACCGCCTGTAGACTTTTGTCATAGTAAAAGTCGGGAAAATTGTCAAATTATGTTATAACAATTTTCCCGAAGTAAAAACGTATTTGATATCAATACGATACATATGACTAACCCTACAACCATATAAATCTATGCAAGTCTAGGATATTAAATAAAAAATATATCCGTATTTGTAATTGTGTTTGTTCATACAGTAGATTGTGCTAAACCCTTTACCGGACATTTTCTTAAATTCCCGCTCTAAATCCGATCAAAGACGGCTTTACTAATAAATTAAGGCGCCTCACAGAAATCGATAAACAATTTTGTTAAAATCTGTCAGTGACATGTAACGAACCAGTGACACAAACATTGTTTCGATTTGATAATGCTTTTAATTCTAATTACAAAAAACATCGGTGATTGGCGCAGAAAATCGCGTCACATAATTTCAATTAATGTATAGATATAACGGACAGCATTTATAAATTAAACTATTTCTTTAAATTTTGGGGTAAAAGGCGACAAAGCTTTTGTAGTTATGACAAAAATCATGTTTGAAATGTGCTTGGTTTATCGACCTGTTTTTTTGTCACAAATATACCAGATGTGACACCTGAAACATTTGCGTGAAAGCAAATTGATTAACGGAAAGTGGTTACGCGGCATCTCGCGGATAAAAAATTTTAGTGCAAAAACATGGGAGAAACTTTTTTAACACGAAAGTTTTCTAAAACGTTTTTCTTAATATCCGTGTTAAAAAATAAATCTTGTAAAAAGTTTTCCGTGTTAAAAAATAAATCTCGTAAAAAGTTTTTCGTGTTAAAAAATCCGTGTTAAAAATAAATCTTGTAAAAAGCTTTCCGTGTTAAAAAAAATAAATCTCGTGAAAAGTTTTCCGTGTTAAAACTAAATCTTGTTTTTTTCGTGTTAAAAAGGCGGTCCCCAGAAACATTGAGCTTGGTGCAATGACCTAGTGCAAAAAATAACTTGACCTTATACCGGTCAAAATGTCAGGCCCTAAGTTATAACTACCATCTGCTGTACTATAATTTCTAGTCCTCCTAAACTGGTATACAGCCCTGCTCTTGAATTATACAAATTCTCACTGCATGCATATTTTGTAATTATACCGTAAGTTTGTATAAACCTTTTTTAAGAAACTGAGCAATTGAATTTCTGCAATCGAATTAAAATGTACAAGTCACATTCGGTGTACATTTGCGAATTGTATGATCGAAATAACTTGCGGATAAAATTATTTTGGAGAATAGCCAATTGGAAAATAGAAGTAGATTTAGACAAAATTATTAGAAATCTGAAACTATGGCCGGACAAATATACTAAGATTTAATTATATTACAAATCGAATACATAGGATGCACCCTTAACCGGCCACTATTTTTTTTCCAAAAACTGGCCAATTAACGGTTCAATGCATACAAGTCGATACATAAGGTTATTTCTGAAAAAACATTCGGTCCAAAAGTAGCCGGTTAACCGGTGGCCGATTAAAGGCGCATCCTAGGTATAAGCATTTAGCTTTTCTAAGTGCAACACTGTGTGCATACACTCTCATACGAAAAACGTTCGATATTATAATAACATATTAATTATACCCAGGATGCGCCGTTAACCGGTCGCTAAATTTTGTTCAAAAACTGGCCGGTTAACGGGTTTTTGGCTGGTTAACGGCTCAAAAGTCGTGAAATAATGTTATCTCAGAAATAAAAATTGGCCCAAAAATGGCCGGTTAAAAGCGGATCCTGTTTATATATAATATGATAACGTGGAAATCCGATTTTTGATTCTCACATGGGAGACAGTTTTTCGAAATCGAACTTTTTTTTTGCATTTGAACGGCCCTTGAAAAAAAAAAGTCTTTCTCCCAATTCGCTATTCTCATAAAAGCATCGTCTAAGCGTCGTTTGAACCGATGTTCTCGTTGAAAATTATTGAAAAGGATTATTATAATAATCATATGAAATCCTTGAACATTTATTGCACGAAAATGTTTACGGTTGTGGTAGACATAAATTGTAATATGAATCGACCTTCCAAAAATCATTCTTCTTCCAATAGATTCCTTTATCCTTCATTCCGTGTTTTTTTTCGTTTTGAATCAAAATTTAATTAAATCACGAGCACTATGTTGAATTCACAATTAATGTGAACTAAATGTAAAGACAAAGATGAGGAGCAAGAATAAAACAGAAACTTCTTCGTATACTGCTTTCTTTATAGAGGGGGGTTAATATTAAGATTTTGGACAAAAAAGCGTAAAAAGGTTTTTTTTTTCCCAAAAAATATGCTTCTCAAAAAACAGACTTGACCTTAGTGCACAAAACTGACCTGACTAAATGGCAGACCTTATAAGTTATAACCGACCCCCATGTACAGGCGTTGTTGGTAACAGGCCTAGGTCTGAAAAACTGACTTGATCTTAAAAAAAGCTTAAAAAGACATGATTTTAAAGATTTTCTCCCCCAAAAAGCACTCTTAAAAACTCACTTGACCTTTGTGCAAAAAATTGACTTGACCTTATAACGGTCAAAATGGTTGACCTTATAATCAACAGAGGTTGTATAATGGAGGTTTGGTTATCAGGTTAAAGTCTCAAAAACGTGGAGACCAAAAAAAAACAATACAGGACATAATTGTTATTCCCATAATATCAATTAACCTTATAGCCATCCAGGCAAAAAAACGTAAAAAAGTTGATAAAAAAACATTTCCTTTATACTCTGTGGGTTGTGAACGCCGGTGTAGTGTGGGTCGAGAATGAGAAATGCGCAGTCTCGTGTTGCATCGTCGTACGCAACTCCCACGATCGTGTGGGCCAAAACTCCACCACCAATCATCACCGGAGTTCCCGCGGTTTCAAAATGCTCAATCAAGTCGGGCACTCGATCTTTCAACTCACCCCCAGATTGCACATTTATTATTTTACTATCGATTCCCAGAATTTCATTCAGCACAAATTGCACTTCCAAACTCCCAATCCACTAAATAATCATATAATAATTACATTGGAAGACTATACAGGGGGCGCCAAATAAAGGTAGGATTCATAACGAGAAAAATCGCGCCGCCAACTTAGGGTACGCCAAGTTAAGGTCGAAAAAAGCAAAAAAAAAAAATCATGATTTTTCCTACAAAAACGACTCAACGATAGAAAGTGAAAAGATCTTTCGATTTTTGAGAATTTCCGGAGAAGTTTGTAAAATGTTAGGACAAAATTTTTTTTAATAACCGGAATTTAGAACAAGGAACGTTCGATTTTTTTTTTGATTTAAGTAATTTTTCTTATTTTCTTATCATTTACATTGTAATACGTACTTCTTTGCTTCCAATAAAGTTGGGCTGTTTATCGCCAATTTTTACTAAAGTTTTTTGAATGGCCGAATGACTTGAAGGCTTTTCTTGTGTATGCCCCTGTAAATAAAACCAGGATTGACACGTTTGAAGACTCCGATAGGCACAGCCCCATCCAACATCATTCATACTCTGTTGCCCGTAATGATAATATCCATATCTACCTTTTACAGTAGCGATAAATAGGGTTTATTCCTGGGAATTATTAGTTTTTTTTTGAGTCATTAGTAAGAAGATTAAGGACTGGCATTTTTCATTGTATGGGATAAAAAACGAATTACAGTCCCTACTCCCAAAACGGACTATTTTTGATTCTCGAAAATAGCGTCCGTATTGGGAGCACCGTCCGTATCGGGAGCGTCCGTATTGGGAGTAGGGACTGTATTAGCAAAAAATATGAACCGGATAAAATATTGTCCAATTTTTATCATACAGTCCTTGACTCCATAACGACCGTTTTCGGTTCTTAGTGGCCGTTATGGGATAATCATTTTTTGAGCAAAAAAACGGCCGTTATGGGATAAACGGTCGTTATGGAAGCGCCCCTTACGGAATCAAGGACTGTATTTAAAATGTAATACAGTCCTTACTCTCAATACGGACGCACTCAATAAGGACGGTTCCTTCCAATACGGACGCTTTTTGTGGAAAAGTGTCCCCAAAACAGTCAAAAAATGGACCCTCTTTAACAATTCACTTCAATACGGACGCTATTTTCGAGAACAAAAACGTCCGTATTGGAAGTAAGGACTGTACTAGACTATACTTATGAACCCTAAAACGACATGGGTTTAATCCGAGAAAATGTTTCAAGCGGGACTGAGGGCTATAATTCCTAGAAAAAAAAACCAAAAAAGACATGAATTTTATTCAAAAAAAAAGCGACTTGACCTTTAGATTAACATGTTATTATTTATGAAGGTCTGACCTAACAACCACCTACTAAATTGCTCCCGTTCGAAAATTATGAGAAATAAACCCTGGCTATAATAGGCAAAAGTGGGGGTTTGAGGACTTCATGAACATTGGTGAGAACTTGAAGATGAGAATGCTGCTCCACCTCCATTCCATGACCACATTTCGTAGCTTCGGATAAAGACAAAGTTTCCGGCAAATCAAGATTTTTCTTCATTGCTGAAAAATAGGAATCGAGCGACCGATCCCCAGTGACTACCGGTAACATTACCGGTAGTGTGCTGTTTGGATGAAAATAGTGGTTTAGCACTATTTCCTCGCCATGTTGCACTTTTAGTTCTGTACAGCAGTTTATGGTATAGTCGATTTGGCGCTCTAAGGATCGAACCATTAATTCATGAAGCTCTTTTAACGTTATTGTTTTCGGGAATATACAAACAAATGAAAATGGTACCGGCGCTAAAAAGTGGGCTCAACAGAGGTGTTAAAATTATACATACGTTGTTGGTTATTAGGTCAAGATCCTTATAACCACTTGAAAAATTACACTGTCCCCCAAAAAATGCTCAAAAAGAATAGATTTTATAAAAAAGAGATACAGGGGGGTTGGTTATAAGGTCAAGGTCTAAAAAACTGACTTGACCTTAATTCACTTTAAAAAACTGATTTGACCTTAATTCACTTCAAAAAACTGACTTGACCAGGTCAAGTTGACCTTATAACCAACCAGATTTTTTCCCTAATAAGACTAAGTGCTAGAAAGAAATTTTTTTTAACATTTGATTTTCCCCAAAAAAATATGGTCTTCACTCTAGAAAAATGTTTAAAAGACACAATTTTATAGAAAAAGTGTAAAAAGACATGATTTCTATAGAAAAAAAATTGCCAGCGTTTTTTTTAAGAGTGGGAAACACCCATTTTTCTTGAAAAACGT
>SCLG01000769.1:0-20398 GCA_004367875.1 Oikopleura albicans
TAAGCCACAGCAATGATCAATTTGGACGACGAGTCAGAATATGAACTGGTTGAAAAACCCGATATTACCTCTACACAAGTACGTGCATTTTCTCTTTAAACAGCGCTCGAGAGTTAATCGTAGTTTGTGGCGGATGTTGGTGGCGCTGCTGGCTTTATGCTTGGAATATCTGTCGCCACATTTGTCGCTATTGGTGATTTTATGTTATCAAATTTTCTTCATGGGTTTGGTCAACATTTTTTTTCGCGACCAATTTTTTCTCGTTTTTTTCTCGTTAACACTTTATTAAATTCAGCAAAAAATGAACAACTGATTACATGTCGTTCATTGAGAATATGGATGACTCGTAAAAAATATTCGATCACGCTTTAGTTAGTGGTATGGAATTCAGTTATAGACCGCATGCTTATTATTAACCAGTGGTACAGGTTTAGGCTCATGAAAATCGGCTGAGCGTTTCTAGAATATAGCAATTTTTTTCTTTTTTCTTGCAATGGGGTGCTCCTATTGGCAAATATCGTTTTAAAATATGCCGACACGGTATACTAGAAACGCGCAGCCGATTTTCATGAGACTAAACCAGTAGTCTAACTGCGGTACGCGTTGCAATTTTGTTTAACTTTTTTTTTCAAAATAAAAAATCGTCCAAAATTGGACATTTTTTGAGTGTTCCAGGCTGGAACTTCCAGGACAAAAAAATGTACCAGAGTTGGACTACCCCCTGTTTTGGTTGTTCGGCTAAGAAAAGTGTGAATATAATATTGAACAGGAATGCTCTTTTGAAAGACGTAGTTTTCGTAACTTGTATTGCGTGAATATAATCTCAATATGGAAAAACAAAAGTGTCTCTAATGCGGGCAAGTAGGGTAAGTCTATTCTAACAATTGTACAGTAATATGTACTAAGCTGGCCATCGACTTGTAAAAGTTATTTTTAGCAAAACACATCACACAGAAAGCATCCCTATCCGTGTAAAACCACTTGTGAAACCAGAAATGGTTTGAATCTGCGTCAATAGCATAATACGAACTTCTTGTTGACCAACTCAAAGGGCATCGTTCCTGTTTGGGACGTTTTTGCCACTTTTAACCCACAAAATAGCGCGAATCCTTCATTTGCCCACGCACTTGATCACTCCTCGACACAAGTCAGTTCAAATTCAAACTCCAGATCAGGGTTCGATTCTTTTGTTATCAAGTTAAATGTAATTACAATTGAATCAACCATATCGTTTTGTAAGAAAAAATCCCATGTCTTGACATATTTCAGCTCCTATGGCACGTACGGTCGGCGTCTTCATATCTGGACAGTTTTATCAGAATATACATCAGAGTGTATGTGATAATATAAAAAATATATGTTGTATACNAATTCAAACAATTTTCTGGTCCATGAGTGCTCAAATTGTGCCCAGATATATCCGTACACACCGGATATCCGCAATGGAAAAAAGTGACCTTTAGTGTTATAACTTTTCCTACGTAAATCTAAAATTTCTGAAACGCGGAATATCGGTTCGCATTAGTTAACCGCACATTTCTCCTGACCCACTTTTTTAATTAATTATTTTCTCTCTTACTTACAGATCGAAATGTCTTGCAAGTATCACCTATTAGCGATTTCCAAGAATATGATGACAAATAAAGCAAAACGCGATCAGGAGAATGTATTTCGTATCTCTTATCTCATAGCAGGATCTCTCGGACATAAAATATAATTATAATTACAATTGTTATAAAAATACGCAAATTATCTGGTTTCGTTGAAGCGGTTAATGGTGGATTGAAAAAGAAATGAAAACAAGAAAAACAAAATCAAGCGTTAACGAAAAATATATCTAGAATTTTTTTTACAAAATAAGGAAAATTACAATTGTCCCATTATAGAATTTACTCAACAACATTAACCCCCTTAAAACGAAAATTTAGATTATTGAAGTTGACAAAACTGTCCAGACCTTGGCGCAAATAAAAAGACATATAACGTTGTTGGCCAACGTTTATTTAAAAATATAAAGTGTATCTTAGACAGGAGCTTGTACTCCGGCGGAACATCGTCGACTTATGATAAAAGTGAAAAGGGATCTCTTTTATACAGAGATCCGAGAAAGAGGGTTTCCTTTGTGAAGCGGGGTATGTAAACAACAATATTGATGCGCTCGGTATGCGAGTAAATAATAAAATAGGCGCGCAAATAGTAACCGCTGAGAAGTCGGTTATTTATGTATTGTTGGTCAATACATTTCTTCCCCCTTTCACAAAAAAAATGAATTTTTTTTTTAAAGAGAATTTCCACAAGGTGGCAGTTTAGAGCAAAGTTGATTAAAATTTTAAAATCATCTACGCGTGATTAGGCAATTCTTCTGTTGGTTTTTGTGATGCTTCTTCTGGTGTTTTTTTTTATTAATTTATGATTTTATTTTCGTTCGCACCGGTCAGGCGCACGTGCCGTTTTCAGCCAATGCAGGGATTTTTCAGCGCTTTCACGGTTCTTCTGACCAACCACAGGGTATTTTCACAGCTATTTTGGCCAACCTCCGGGATAAGCTATTTTAAGCAGATACTTTTTCTATATGGGCATTTTGGGCAATTTTTCTGATTTTTATAAACGTGGACTTTCTGGGGTGTTTTTTTTTATCTATACAATTTTTAAACAATTTATGGTTTTCCGCGACGTTTTTCGCGTCCTTCGGGATCGTATACCCCGTAAAATAAATCATTTAAAAATTTTAGTTATAAAAAAAATTTCCGGTTACAAACATTTTTCTGATATTTTTATTTAACTTTTAATTTTGGACCATAAACTGGCCCTAACACTGATAAATGCCCCCTGTATTTCTCTGTATTTAAGGTCGCCATCGCATTTTTCCAAAAACACGAAAAAAAAAATGTCTTTTTTCTTTTGTTCGGATAACAGCGTATCTGTCACAGAAGGTTCCGGGCTCGGATCCAAAGGTCGCCACTATGAAGTTGACAAAACTGTCCAGACCTTGGCGCAAATAAAAAGACATATAACGTTGTTGGCCAACATTTATTTAAAAATATAAAGTGTATCTTAGACAGGAGCTTGTACTCCGGCGGAACATCGTCGACTTATGATAAAAGTGAAAAGGGATCTCTTTATACAGAAATCCGAGAAAGAGGGTTTACTTTGTGAAGCGGGGTATGTAAACAACAATATCATTATGTTATTCCTAAGGTGGTTACCACTCTTAAAACTGGTGATGTGAACAGAGAAAGCGAAAATAAATCACCATTAGTTTTACGACGTTTTCTGTGTTATTTCCGCAAGTAATTAGTCTCGAAAAATGTATTTTGAAAAGTGGTATAATCTAATCAAAAACGAAACAATATTTTTTTTTTTTCAAGAAATTACTTTAGTTTTTGGTACTAAAGTCTAGAGTATGATTCATACATACTTTTCACTCTATGATATTATGATGGTATCTGACAGTACGGTCACCGTACTAGGGTGTGTCAAACCTCAAAATTTGCCCATTTTTTATTCTAGAAATTGATACGCATTGAAAAATTCTATCATTCTATTCGAAGCTTCTTTAGCCTTCATGCCTCTAAATATATTATATAGCAGTTGGACAACCCGCAAAAATTCCCTCGTAAACACAAAATTGTTCAATATANGTATACAGTATATTGGAATGACGGTGCTTGAGCTCTTAAAACTCATTTAAAACTCTTTTTCGTCATTATTTGTTGAAAGTTGCTCATCGAGAAAACACCATCAAGTTATACTACCAGTGTTATGCAATATGTAAAGTATAATAAATAAGGGCGCCATCTTTGCTGGAAGTTAGTTTCGCAAGACGTCACTTCTGGGATATTTGTTTATTTTACAGAATGTGAATTCCTCGGGAAGACTCCTTTTCATGGCGTCAATATGAGTTGTCCTTACCTTTTTCGCTCGCGTAGGTAAGAGGCGAGAAAAAAAAAAGAAAAGAAAAAAACGTTTTTCTAGCCCGTTCTGCACAAACAGGTACAGTCCTTACTCCCATTACGGCCGTTTTCGGTTCTCGAAAAAATGGGATTAGCGCCCCTAATAGGGTTTATTTGGGACACATTTATGTCAAAATAGCTCATTGAACTTTTAAATGTTTATTTTACGACCTATTCCATGATTTCTGTGATAGTTTAGCATTCCAAGGGGGTATTTTTGATTTTATTAAAATTATTGCCTATTTTTGACGATATTTTTCGGAAAATATCTTAGCTATCTCAGTTGGTTTTGTTTAATAAGCTATTTCAATACACACATGCCTACATATAAATGACTTACGGAAAATCTGTCAATAAAAAACGGCCCTTATGGAATTATTAACCCCTAAAATACGGCCGTATAAACAAGCGACCGTAATGGGATATTCACTTTTTTGGCGGAAAAAGCGGCCGTAATGGGATAAACGGCCCTAATGGGAGTGCCCGTTTATGAGGATGCGATGCGTAATTTCAGAAAAAAAAACGTTTTCTTTTGCTTCCAAAAACGTTCTTCGAATATTTTTTTCCTTAAAAAACGTTTTCTGTTAAATACCCCTCTCTGCTGGTTCCCGGAAAAATAGCATCACATTAGTCTTCAAAATGGGTTCCAAAAATAGAAAAACACATGTATAATTATGACACAGTCCTTACTTCCAATACGGGCGTTTGTGATTCTAAAAATAGCGGCCTTTTGGGTGAATTGTCATAAAGTGTCCATTTGTCAACTGTTTTGCGACATTTTTTTCACAAGAAGCGTCCGTATTGGAAGAAAGCGTCCGTATAATACGGTCAGCTATACACGCACTTCCCCCTGAGAGTTAAATATTGCAAAAAGCATTTCCGAAATATGAAAACGAGTCATGTATCTTTTCAAAAAAAAAAGAACGAATCAATGTTCGGTGTGGTGGAAAACGTTAAAAAGCTACATTTTCGCCAGCCGAAATGTGTGGAATGTAAAAATGCTGAAAAATTTCCGTTTTCGATTTTAGGCCGCTGAGGCGATACGGTATGTCACCTTTTAGTCTCTAATGAAAATTGCTGCTGTAATTCTTAACTTTAATTTCCGTCACGATTATGCAATACTGAAATATCATGAAATGTAATAAGCAATATCATGAATTACAAGNTTCAGATACAAGATGAATGTGAATATACATACAATACCCACGATATGATTATCCTACTAGATAAAAAATGTTCACGAATGAACAAGAACATTCATATGTTCAAAAATTAACGTTAATCTGAGTAAGTCAGAACGAGTTGGTACACTTTTTTTACTTTTGCAAGATATGAGTTTATTTAGTGGAATCATCTCACTGGGATGACCCTGGATTTCGGAATTTCGGATTTTTAGCTCGAAACTTCGTTGGTAAAGCGTTCTTGATGGGTATAGGAAATATTATATCATATATATTATAATATATATATCATATAATTTATATGGAATATTGTTTTGGAAAATTTTATTTTAATCATTAAAATTATTATTTCTGATATGATAATGTAAAAAAAAGTAATAATAGTTAGATAAAATTCGTTTTTAATAAAATTGAACGTCATATTCGTAATCTACGTGTCAAATTACCTGACGAAACGGGACCTTAAAATTCTCNAATATTGCTATATGACATCAATTTTTGAGAAACAAAGAGAAAATTTTCAAAATAATTTACTAAAAAACGGACGGTTAAGTCAAACTGGACGGTTAAGCCGGTAGGGCGTAGGCGTTAGCTCTGAAAAAAACATTAGCTGAAAAGTGGACGGTTAAGCCGGTTCCGGACGGTTAAGTAATGGACGGTTAAGTACTTAACCTGTGTACAATTATGAAGTACAAACAAGTTCATTATTTAGGAATTTCTAGAAAAAAAATAACGTCCGAAAAATTCTTTCAAATTCCTAAATGACAAAAATCACCCATCTTACTTCCTAAAAATCTGGTATTATTTTCTGATTTTTTTCTGAATTTATTTTTGTATAGTAATCAATAAGGTCCAAAGAAATAGTGGGTGAAGTTTGGTTATATAATTCTATCTAAAACTTTATGTAGTGGGCACTTTTTAGACAAGATGCCCCCATTTTCAACGCTAACAGTAAACTTAAACGCTATAGGCGTTCATAGTTTGCATGGAATTGATCTGTTTTTTTCTGTCGAAGTTTAGGTCTGTTGGTTCACAATAAAATGAAGAGTTTTTTTGGAAATCTTGTTCTGATAACTCATTTAAAAGGTCAAGAGTAGTTGCGAAAGCCCTGCCTTTTCCAGTTTTTCAAGCACTGCTCGAGTTCTAGACGTTTTACTTAAAAAGACTCTTCATTTTATTGTTGGCATTGATATTTGACGCATTTTTCCCAAAAAATAAATCAATCGCGTGAAAACTCTGAAAGCCTATAGAGGTTGAAATATGAATTTTCTTCAACTTCACGCTCACGTGGTGATGCTAGGTGGGTGGTTATGGTGTCGAACATTTTCTCATGCGATACTTCCAACATTGCTACATAGGCTCGTAACACAAATTAATGAAATAATTAGAGTGAAATATCTTTGATAGTGTTTTCCCGTGTAAATTTTGTAAACAACGCTATAGACCCGTCCTTAAGTTTTATATCATAATTTACCATTAAAAATGAAGAAATTTTTTTCTAAATAAGACATAAATTTACTACAACTTTGTCGAAAGTTTGATGTAAATTTCACAGAAAGTCGCATTTTTAAATTTTTCTTTTTCCCAATAGAAATTACCAACACCATCTACCAAGTATCAACGTAAATTAACAAAATATTTGAACAAAGAGGTGTTAAGTTACGTGAATTTTGTTAAGTTACGTGATTTTTGTTAGGTTACGTAGGCAGGGCGTAAGCGGAAAAGTTGCCGCGAGAAAACTGTTAAGTTAAGTGATTTTTGTTACGTTACGTCAATTTTGTTGAGTTACGTGGCGTTAAGTTACGTAGACAGGCGGTGTACCCCTATTTTTCAGTGGAAGGGTGGGGTACACAAACAATCAATTCCTGCCGAAATCTGTTTCTAAGTTTAATTGGTCGGAGTCCGACCATCGTAATGGGTTTGCGTTTTTTCGAGATACCAAGCTGCAGAAATAAAAGATGCACCCCCAAAAGCCACCCCTGTGAATGATGTTTATGACACGGATTGGATTCAAAGTAATAAAAATTTTGACGTTGCTGTGGAAAAACCCGGTATTCAAATACTTACGGTTCCGAAAACTGGTCTTTATGAAATAACTGCTTGTGGTTCGACCAATTTAAACAAAACTGGTTCTGGTGCAGAAATAACTGGTCAATTCCACCTGGCCGAAGGGGAAAAGCTACACATTGCTGTCGGACAACTATCATTCAATAGGTATGTGTTTACTTGAGTAGTTGGCGGTTGATTGTATGGCGTGGGCGCGATTGCTGGGAAATAGTGATACCCTAAACTGGCGGTTAATTGCAGAAGTGGTTGTTAACTGCGAACCATGTCTATTTTATAATCATGATCCCCGAAATACTAAAGTTCGTCACTCAAGCATTATTTGACGAACCCTCATGTACGATTTACTTATGTACGATTTACTGTTAAGGCATACATGAGGGTTCGTAAAATAATTCTTTAGTAAAGTCTTTAAAGTCTTCAAAGCAACCGTGCGATCAATGTTTTTGTGGTGCCGTTATAAAACAGAAATGTGTGTATTGGAAAACTTAGGTTTTGAGAAAAAATCGCCGTTTCAGAAATAGTTTTTCGGAGAAAATGAAAGAAAACTTTTTCAGTTATCAGGCACCCTTCGAAATTTCCCCACGAAATTCTCCGCTCGTGCTGTTATCAGGCAGTTTTTTGTATCTTTTTCCCTTATTCCGCCTACGCCCTGCGTAGTTATCAGGCACCTTACGCAGTTATGAGGCAGGTTTTTTGTCGTGAAACATGCCTGATAACTGCGCACCCGGTGTATATATTATATAAATAATAATTATGTAAATAATTAATAATTATTTCGGCAAATATAGTTTTATGAAAATGATTTAATTAATATTTTAGACTTATATATAAGTAAAGTACCTTCATCTTTTTTATGTTTATATTTTGTTGTCATTGAAGCCAAAGTTTGCGAAATATAAAGGTAATTCTGGTGAATAAGTGTTTTTCCTAGAACACGTTTTCTCCAAAAGACCGCGGTGCCGAAACTGGTTACTAATAGCTGACACTGTCTACTAGAAGTCATGGGTTTTAGTACGTAATTTTTAGATTAGACCAATTTCTATTATGATTTTTTATCCAGTACATTAATCAAAAGATAGAACCCTTTAGCTTGCCTAGAACTTTTGATATTTAGTTACACCACCTACCTGCTTAAAGTAACGCTGCTTAAAGTAACGCTGCTTAAAGTAACATTATTCGCGTAAAGTAACAGTTTTTTTGCGAATAGTGGTAACCTTTTCAACCCACGCACTACCTGCTTAAAGTAACAGTTCCGATTATTGTAACAGTTTTTTTAGGATTTCATTTTTATGCTTCAATATTTTCGGATGTATAGTATTTTTAGTACATTTTAAAAATATTTTTCATCTGATTATTAAATCATTCAGAAGTATTTTTGATATGAAAAATTATCAAAAAAAAATATTTTGAAAAAGGGGTAGCCATTTTTCGGCCTATACAATTTTTTTCGGACAATCCGTTTCTCCAAATGGTTAGGTCAAGTCAGTTTATTAAAAGTGCAAAATGAAAAGCAAAATCTTAATTAAGATAAAGTCAGTTATTTTTAATCTGACCTTATAAGTAATAACCTTTTCCCCTGTATCAATAATAATTTATCACCTGATGTTTCCAAATTGCAAAATTCTATGACCTCATCTTTAAAGTAACAAAAAAGGAAACATTACGTAATATTTTTCAAATTATGCAATTCAAAAGCCTGATTTTGCTTAAAGTAACACTATTTGAACTTTTTTTCGATTCAACCTACGCCCTACCTGGTTAAAGTAACAATTTTCGCTTAAAATAACAGTTTTTTTTGTTCATTTTGGTGTTATTAACCCTGGTTTACCGGCCTTGCCGCAACCCGGCAAATGTCACTGTAGCATTCGAACTTTCCACTTTTTTTCGTTTTTTTCTTACCCACGTTCACATAAACGGTCATTATTTCAAAATATTACAATCGAAGTTAAATTTTAATCTATAATATGTAAGGTAAGGTATTAGGTGTAAACTTTGCTTTTACAGTTTAACGCTAGGATGTAAACATTGGCAACTAAGAGACATCAAAGTTACCTTGCCGAAAACCGGCAAGGCCGGTAAATATCAGGTATTCACTTTGCAGTAAATGACAGTTAAGCAGGTAGGTAGTGTATCTATGAAGAAGAAAAAAATACATATTTGCGGTGCGAAAAATGACGATCGTTTTGCCAAGCACCCAAATTTACGTGACGACCTTAAAAGTGTGCATTGTGCAAACGACCACTTAGACTTTGTATGCAGAAAAGTTTGAGTTATCATGAGTACGATGATAAGCGACTGCCAAATTGTCCACGACTTCCAAATTGTGCACCTTTTTCGGAAACGCAAATAACACAATTTAAAGGTCGGCACTGTATTATGTATGATTTTGTACATACAAATCTTTAAAAATAGGTCGCAAGCATGTTTAAAAGACGGCAAGAAATTCTTAAAGGTTCACTAATAGTGAAAAACTAGAATCAGCAAGGACACTATGTTGACCACATACATTTTTTTTAATTGTACTAAAAATTATCAATAGCGATGATGGATCTGGTGGTACATTTGTAATCAAAAATCATCCCGGACATCTGGAGCCGTTGGTTATAGCTGGTGGTGCAGGAGGAGATAACGATTCTAGCGGCGATTTGTGGTGCCACGGCCAAACAGAGGAATATGGTGGTGGACCCGGTGGAAAAAGGAATATAAAGATAGGCATGAGTGGCGATGGTGAGAAGGATGGCGCTGGATTTCTGGACGGGAATAGAAAGTGCAACGCTCAATGTTTCAAAGACGGATTGCGCGGAGGTAGTGGTTACGGTGGATTTGGTGGGGGTGGTGGAGGTGGAGGTGGCGTTACTGGAGGCGGAGGGGGGTACACTGGTGGAGTTTCTTCAAGCGACAAAGGAGGCGGCGGAGGATCATTCTGTTCTGACAAAACCGGCACAAAAACGACCGGAAAATGGTTCAAAGAAGGATTATGTAAAATTAAGTATTTGAGTAATTAGACGCCAAAGACTGGCCCACAGTTAACACTGACATATACATTACTGCTGTAAATACATGTATAACGTTATTATGTCTGCCAAATTTTAAGTATCTGTATATGATGCTGACATCTAAATAATTCAAATAATAGAATGGTAAATTCATACATGTACAGTGTACATAATGTACAATTTGTACACCACCTAACACGTTATGTTAACACCATCAAACGTCAAAAACTGTTAACATAATGTGGTAGGGCGTTTGATTAAACGATTGGAAATCGAAGTTAATCAAATCCCAAAAAGTGTTAACATATGTAATTTTGTTAACACAACGTGTGATAACATAACGTGTTAGGTGGTGTATATGTCCAGAGTTCGGCAGATTTTGTACCCATGTCCGCGGAGTTGGTTTTACATAATAATTTATTTACAATACATTATTGTATAATTTATAATAATTTTCCACGGCGTCAAAATTGTAAAAAAAAAAGATAATCAAAGTTCAATTTGATGTGTGGCTCTTGTTCACAAAAAACCGTTTATCAATAGCAAGTATTGTATAATCCCCATAAATAATGCCGCCTTATTTCGAAAATGGTAGTACTAACATGTCCCCGGTTTCCGAACTGTGTGACAGGGATAGGGATTTTTTGAACTTCAAGATGCTCTAATGTTTGTTTCCCGAGGAATCCCAAGCTAATTTTTCTCGTGTAGATGGCTTGGAATGTGTTTTTTTTCGGGGTTTTTAGCTTTAACGAAAGTGCCCCGTATTTCACGAACCTCATTTAAGATTTTCTTCTTAATCGGCTTAAAACGCATCTTCTCTGAAAATTTGGTGTCCTGGCGACAACTTTCGTTTTCCACCGTGGGCAGCCTCTCACACACATGTGACTCACGCTACTCCCGCATTATGTTTATCCTACAGGGTGAGGTAATATAGATAAAAAGCCGTTTTTTGGTGTCTTATATGCGCTCAGCGTACTCGCGAAGCAAAAACGGCTTAGCATCTATATTACCTCACCCTGTAACTGTTGGGGCCTAAACTGTATAAACTGACACTAAAAAGTGGATGAAAAGTGATCACGTTGGCATTCATGTCAACCACGTCAACCCAAGCTGTTTTGAAATAAAAAAAAAACGGCGGTTCAAATATGACAATAAGCGAATTGCGGTATTTTTGTTTTTTCTTGAGCTGCAAATTCTTTCAGATGATTATCGCTCTTGCTCAACTTAAATATGTGTATGGTCGCCTCAAAAAAACAAAAACACACCACATTTTTTTTTTGCTTTACCCTCCTGTCGAAAAGCAAAAAAAAATGTGAATTGATGGCGTAAATTGAGACAGAGTGTGATAATTATACGTCTCACATTCACCTGTGATGAAAACGGACAGAATGTGACAATTGTGGGAACGATCCATCACGCCATTGAGCTTACAATTTTTCTTTTGGGACTACTTTTTTCTCATATAGCATTAAGTTAATTGAACTGACAGTTGACTTGGCTATAAGGCCTGCGAGTTTGTCCGTTATAGAGTATATTAGGGTCCATAGAGTAACTTAGGGTTCATAAGCTCGCGCGAATAGTAATGAAAACATGGCGGCGCTTTAAATAAATCAATGTGGCGCGTAGAGGTTATAATCATAAAACATCGTCTAAGGTATTCCATTAGCTTGACAGTTTTTGGACCAGAAGCTGATAGCACTATATAGTTTAAACTTTATACTTAGGCTAAGTAACTTAGCTATGGTTTGGTCCCTTCTAAGTGATTATTTTTTCACAGTTTTTCCCAAAACAACTACAGTTGGTGACGTAACGAGTTGACACATAACAAGTTGAAAAAGTGAAATGAGTTGACAGTTTTTGACGAAAAAATCGGAAACGAAAGTGTCAACTCGTTACGTCACCAACCGTATACCGAAAATAATACGAACAAAAAAGTTTTTCAAAAGAAAAATAAGGTTTTCTTATTATAAATGAACAATTAAGAGTGGGAAACATCTAAAATTTTCTAGAAGTAGTGCGAATGAGTTCTTGCACGAAAAAACAAAATTGTTTTCTTTGGGATCGTGAAAAACAACAAAAAGGAAAATCTGGGTTACCTCGCTAAAAAAAGTCCCACACCTGGACTATTACACTTTTTAATTTGTTTTTGGCGGGATATAAGAGCGAATAGATGAGACATCATCAACGATGGGAGCATTTTGTAGGTAGAGTAACAGTATTCCTTTAAAACAGGTTTCTGTTGACCAAATTTCATCATTTTTCGCAAAAATGGCCATTATGACTACAAATTTTCATTTAGAAAAAAAATGCCCCCATCATTGCCCTAGAGTAAGACTTTCTCCTTAGATCGGTTTTTGTGAAAAATTATTAAATTGAGCCGTATAGGAGTGGGACTATTTTGTAAATATATTTTTGAGGTACGAAAGAGCGCTGTGGGGCCATATGCGTTGAGTACTGGTTTTATTTTTTTCATGACATGAACCGACAAGTATTTCTACAGTGACATGCAAGGTTTGAGATTAATTGTTACCGTACTTTCAGAGAAATTTAGTAATTTCCGATCACACCTTTTTTTAAGAAAAAATGGGTGTTTCCCACTCTTAACACATTTGAATGAAAAATTGGGTTATTACTTCAAATCGAATGGTATTTTATTTAATTTATAAAACAATTTCTAAATCATTTTATGGTGCCTGAAAAAATTTTTGCTGCATGAGGTCAATGTGACAAGTATTTCAAAAACACTTCAGAAGTAGTTCGTAAAATCGATATGGAAAACGTGCGTTTCATACCACAAAGGGCATTCATTATATAGTTCCATTTCAATTTGTCCTCGAGGGCCCTTCAAAACAAAGCTTATGTATATTTTTGTGGCTTTTACAAATTCTACAAAGAATAAGGTATACAAAGAGTGCATAAAAAAATCCAAAGAACGATTTGCCAAGTTTTACATTTTTCTGTGTCTAAAAATTTTTACTTTATTTTGAATACAGACAAATGTAAATTGGCAAATCTGTCCGTAAAAATATCAAAAGTCGAAAATAACATATAAGCAAAACTCAAAAATTAAATATACATCCAAAAAATTATTTTTACACATAATTTTTGAACCATAGACGTTATATAATATATTTAATATCATATTAAAGTACAGTATTAGAGTACAGTCGGTGACGTAACGAGTTGACACTTTCGTTTCAGATTTTATCGTCAAAAACTGTCAACTTGTGACAAACTGTCAACTTGTTCCGTCACTTTTGCCCCTTTTTTGCCCAAAAAACTACCAAAAACTGTCAACTTGTGACGTGTCAACTCGTTACGTCACCGACTGTATTCGGGTTCATCTTGAGATAATTTTTGAAAAACTTTGATCTTCGGAGTTTTTGGAAGTAAAAAGACGTGTATAAAAATCCCTCATAAAATGTTAGGTTACAGTCTCTTCGGGTATTACGGCCGTTTTCGGTCGTGGAAAATCACGGCCGGAATGGACACATGGACTGTAGTGAAATTCAGAAAGATTAGGAAATCGGAACAATATTGAAAAAATGTTAATTACGTTATAAATAATAACTCTTAATACACCCCCTGCTCAGTTATATTGCCAAAGTATTATCAAAAACGGCAACATAACTACGCAGTGTGTAGGCAGGTTTTCTAAAAGGTAAATGACGGAATTTCAAAAAGAAAGACGAAATATTGAGAAAATATGACGAAATATTACATTTCGGTAACATAAGTACCAGCAACATAACTGCTAAGGGAGTGTAATGAAGTCTTTTGAAAAACCGGTAGACAAGTTTTTTATGGCCGCCTAGCGGAAGAAAGTTGTGCCTCCATTCAAATTCATCATAGTAATATGCCGTGTATTATAGTTATTCATTGTGCACTTTTCAAGGTGAGAAAAACAGAAGATAAAAGACGTCTGGTAAAGTACGTGTTGAATTTGAGAAGTACTTGTTATATCATGATATATGACGAAAGGGAAATAATCGTAATTTCAATCGGTAAATCGATCATAAGCCACGGTGACTTTAAACCGCATGAACATAACTTGCGCCAAAAAAGTGTACCTCAAGAAAAAACATTCTAATATTTGATCCAGCCTAAGTGAGGTAAGTTTTCATTTTCTTCTCAAAAGCGCACATTAAAAGGGCTCGATTGTACCAGTCTCAAAATAGTTAAATATAAAAATGTATTCTCACATGCTAATATAACGAAATTACACAAACTGCTAAGATAGCAGTGGTACCAAAGTTAAAAAATATAAAGGATGACAAATATAAATTATTAAACATTAAAAACACCCCTTAACTCCCAACCAAAATTAGCCAGCAGTTCCCCAACTAAAAACAAGGACGTTTGTCCTTTTTTTCATTTTCTGTTCTCTTTTCCTTCTATGATCCTTCTTATTTGCACGGTAGGCAAAAAAATGGTCCTGAATCGAATGAGCACTACTTTCGGAAGCTATCCGACCACCCTTGGACACTTTTTGGTCGATTTGACCACAAAAACATAATGGTTAACCGGGTTCACAAACGGTTAAACGCAAAACGTACATGGTTATTTTTTTCATTTTGTCAGAATTNAATCGCTGATAGACGGGTCAAACCAAATTCGATGGAGAAAATTTTGGAACAAAAATTGGAAATTTTTTTTTCTCAAAAATTTTTCAAAAATCTTCCTGAGATGACTTTGGAGACATCTGGTTAAATTTTTATTAGTCTAGTTGGATTCAGCATGTTTGAATACCCCATAAAACACTTTTTGCGACGATTTTTTTACTTTAAAAACAGTCACAACGGGGTTTTGTGACGATCGTCACAATGTGACACCTACGGGTTATGAGAACAACTGTGACTCTTGAGAGTTAAACATATTTTAAATTTTCTAATAGAAAAAAACATGTTAGAAAAAATGAGGTTTTAACGCATTAAGTGCAAAAAAACCTGTTTTTTGCGGTAAACCAAGTTCAATTAATCATTTATTACTCGTGATTAAAAAAGTTAACATTTGTTTTTTTTGCGTTGTACGGATTCACAATCGTTTTTTCTATGTTGGATTTCACTGCCAATTCATGTAAGAAAGCCGAACAAAAGAAAAAATACGTCTATTTGATGGAAAAGGACAAACGTCCTTGTTTTTTGGTTGGGGGTTAAGGGTTAAAACCACTTATATTTACAAATAAGGGTTGTTAATCCCGATTCAAAATTCATCGGTTATTATACAAGCACCATCAGGGATGGAAAAAAACGTGTGATTTTGCCCAAAATTTCGATACCTGGGCACAATAAACAGTTTTTTTTATTTTCTTCATAAATTCGAATATTTGAATTTAAACGTGTTCTTTTTTAACTAAAAAAATTAGTAGGAATTAGGTGAATTTAGGCAAAAACGTATGTCACCGGGTGGCAGTCACCCTCAGTTTGAATTTTGACGAATTGTGTACCTCCTTGAAAAATCGTAAGTTAATGTTTTTTCGAATTTTTTACTTTTTTGTGATGAAATCATGTCTTTTATAAAAAAAAATAAAATTATGCATTTTATTTCAAAGCATTTCAATGTCTTACTTTAACAGTCATGCACATCTGGGGTAGCTAGCTACCCAATTTACTCTAGGGCGCCAAACAATGAACGGATTTTTTCGATTATTATTTTATTTCAAAGCCCTGTTCTTCTGGGGTGATTTCCAACCTTAACCCTCGTCCTCCATGGACCCAAACATAAAAAAACAATTTTCTAAACAAAAGATATTTTTCTCCCATATAAAAACGTAAAATTTTTTTTGATTTCAAATCCGTTGTCCGTTTTTATCACAAGCCCTTCTCTTTTTATTTAGAAATAAAGTGGAAATGGGTAGCTAGCTCCCAATATGCGCATGACTGTTAAGCAATACCTTATAACCACCCCTTATGTCAAAATAAATATACAGTCCTCACCCCAAATAAGTTACAACTTCTGTCTGAAAAAATCGTAACTTATTTGGGTGATCGTAACTTATTTGGGTAATTACGTCATTTCGTAACTTATTTGGGTGTAACTTATTATGGGTGGGGACTGTACATCGTAACAGTTCAGTGCCGTGTGTCAAAATTACATGTAAAAATAAAGCAAAATACAAACAAGACGGTTGTTCCATTTATGATTAGAGGTCAGAGAAATGTTTGGGTATATTCTCGCATTCTAACGTTTCTGTGATTTGGTAAGAATATAATCCTATTTGTTTTCGGTGGTTTTGTGATTTCCGCTTTGAAAGTAAGAGGCTGGGAGCGCGATCTAAGCACATAGACATTGACAACTTTGCCACCCGGTTCTTTTTTCGAGGGCGGATACGCAAACATCCTGGACCTTATTTCTTTTTTTTTCAAACAATTGCGCAAATTGGTAAAACTTCATGTTAAGGATGGTACGGTCCTTTTGGTCAGAAGAAGTCCGACACCTAAGCCTATATCGACATTTAATTATAAATTCGACTCAAACCTACACAAAAGAAGGCACATGATTAGACATTGCGTCGAATTCATGAGTAATCCCTTGTGTCCCCCATGTCATCGAACATAAATTACAATTTTAATGCACCACGCTTTTCGAATACAGTCAGGAGTCTCTCGATGTGCATTTTCGATTTTTGAAAAACGTGCACATCGAGAGAGATATGCACATCGAGAGATACATGCACATCGAGAGATACATGCACATCGAGAGATACATGCACATCGAGAGATACATGCACATCGAGAGAGACATTGCTCGTGGTACTCACGGACAATATGACTAGAGACCAACTAGAGGAGTTGGTCAAATAACTCTAAATGTGATTTTCGGATTGTGCTATCATACCATATGACTTGACACAGATTTTTTGCAGAATGCAAATTAGCCTCTCGATGTAAAAAAATTTGTCTATGTTTTTTTGTCTACAAAAAAGTATTTACCGAGTTTTACCGAGAAATTTTGTGCCGTTTTATAATTTAACTAACGTGCACAATTGGAGGGTGCATAATTGGAAGGTCGGGACTGTAATCAGATTATAAATTCCATCAAAAATAGCTAAGGTGCATACTCTACAGAGATTTTAACATATTTATTGTTGGGGACCATAATATGTTTTATAAAAACTATAATAAGAATTTTCTCACATGTACCTTAAGCGATACTTAAATTCAGTGTTTGCCGAATTTCAATTTAATAGCACGTTAGTATAGCATTTTGATGTCATGGCTGTTATAAACAAAGGGTATGTAGTACAGACTCTGTAATCACTATGCCCGCGCGTGGGACAATGATGAGCCGTATGCCGCTCGTGTTGTCGTAGATTTGATGCGATTGAAAGATCGTATGTTTTTTTTATATAATATATTTTTGAAAACAATTTATGGTGACTATAAAAATTAAACTTAAACATCATTATGACTCATTCTAATTTGTATAGTCACCATAAATTGTTTTCAAAAATATTATATGATCAAAACATACGAGTTTGACAGAGGACTGTTAATAAAACATATTATGAGGTAAGTCGCCTTTACATGAGGTAATATGAAGTGTTTGCTACTTTTAATATAATTTTGTATTCTAATTAGCTCAAGCAACATGACGGGAAACAGTGATTAGGTAACTCAAAAGTATTGCGAAATACACACTTTTTTGTACAAATTGTAACATAACGGCGTAGTGCGTAGGCAAAAACGCCAGAAATTTTTTTGCTAAAAAATTGTAACATAGCGGAGTGAAACATAACGGCGCATCTGGTGTAGGATATATGCGAAGATTCCTTAATACAGGAATAGGAATTAGAGCTCATTTTGAATAAAAAAAAATTGTTTTTGAACTAACCTAAAAAAGATGATTGACGAAAACTTTTTCCAAAAAAGGCATTGATCATTAAAATAAATTAGTAAAATTGAATAATATTTCACCAAAAATTTATGGAAAATTCCCATATATGTGAAAATTCCAAATGACGGTTAACTGCAAACTGGCGGTTGACTGCGCAGGGCGTAGGCGTGATCGCCGGAAAATAGTGGGACCCCTAACTGGCGGTTAACTGCAAAAGTGGCGGTTAAGAGGGTGGCCCTTAACTACGCAGCCTGTTTATTCCAAAGATATTGATTAATGTGGGTTTTTAAATAAAATGGTGTCCCCTTGGTGAAAATCAACGATGGTACACACGTTGGTGGCTCAAATACGGTGCCGGCTTATGACGGGTCCTTAAGAAATTGCACGTTTGGCTCCTCTAAGATTGCTGAACGCGTCGGTAGTGTATGCAGATTGCGTGACCTTGTCGTTCTAACGCGCATTATAATCACCCCCAAATCCATTTCGTGACATCCGGAGTACCAATCGTCAAAAAAAAAAATAAACCCCTGGCTCCGAAACCGTTTGGAACACTAGTTTGATATCGACGCTCCATATGGTTTAAGTGATGATTAGTTGCGGGGAGAGCGCATCAAAGAGTCAAGATTTTATGCCAATATGCAATCATGTATCCTGATTTTAAAACGCGAAAAAATTTCTTCTTGAAAATATCAAAGGCTGAGTCAAAAAAAAATATTTTAAAAGAAGGAAATCGCACTTTGGTGATTTGCCTTTCAGTGATTGACCGAACGCGCTCAAAAAAGGACCAATGATAGTTCACATAGGACTCAGACGCGCTGTCAAGCAACGTTACCAAAAAGTGGTAACATTATTTATTTTTTTTTCGCGTTTGAAAATTACTGCAATACTATGTGGATCCACAATGAATAAGCCAGAGCCATTTTTACACGCACTTTTTATGCTGAGAGTTTCAGCCTGAAAGAATGTAAAGTGGGTGCGCAAATTTGCTCGGACTGATTTATTGTTGGACCACTTAGTATTCATGATTTACTAAATATTTTTTGTAAGTTTTGAAAAAAGTCAGAAACAGGAACACACAGACCCCTCTGTAGGGTCGCCAAACACGGGCCTCTGAAATAAGGGTCGATTTCGCCAAATAAGGGTCGGTCGCGCCAAATAAGGATCGCTTTTTCCGAGAAAAATAAGGGTCGCTGATTTTATCATTGATTGTTACGGATATTTTTTACTATTTTCCGGTCCGCTTATAGACATAATTAATTTAAATTGTTTTTAACCTCTAATTTAGTCTTAAAATTAATCAAAAAAAAAACGCAACAAATATATTTTCATTCAGTATCAGCAATAAAATGTGCTTATCATAGTTTCGCCAAACAAGGTCGGGTCGCCATTTAAGGGTCGGTTTATCAAAACACGAAACCGACCCTTATTTGCCCACCCCCTGTACTTTTAAAGTGAAGCTGTGTTTTGGTGAAAGTGACGCGGCAATGAACAAATAAAATTTTCTAGATGTCGCCGTCTATTGGCATATTGAAGAAATTGTTAGAAAGCTCGATTGAATTGATCCAATCAGCAAAAACGCGTCGCTTATATTTTAAATCGGCGTTATGCGGAAAATTAATTACCGACCATTTATGTCTCTGTAATCAAATTTTCGGAAAACGGTCACTGGATGTGACTCGAAATGTGGATTTCGTGGTTGCGCAAGACATTGTCGCCCAAATATGACCTATAGGCTATAGACTATAGTAGATCCGCTGGAAATTTTTAACGTCAAAAATTTCTTTGAAATTTCTCCTTGAAGGTTAAATGTGCGTCTGTTATATAAACCTAATGGTTTACAATTGTAATTAATAATCCTATAGATGCAAAAGAACGAGTACACAAGAAATTAAGAAAATATTGTTTCAAGTACATTACTTATAGGCATATAAAATATGTAGTATAGTCAATCAGTTTTATATTTTTCAGAGGCACCATAATTTGTTTTATAAAAAATCTAATAGGAGGGTATTTGTATACACCACCTGAGGGGTTATCTTACCTTTATAAACACTAAAAAAGCGGTAAGATAACCCAACTTTGGTAAGATAACCCCTAAGGGCGTAGGCGTAAAGGCTTAAAAACTTTTGTTTTTCTGGTAAGATAACCCAATTTAGGGGTTTTTGGTAAGATAACCCAATTTAGGGGTTCTTGGTAAGATAACCCGATTTAGCGAATTGCGCAATACCTTTTTCGTTTTTGACCAATGAGAATTCGACACTTTTGGAAAAACCCCAAAATGATGAGTCATAATTTATATGATGAGTTATAATTTATTGTAATAATAATAAAATAAACTGAAATAAAAGTTTTAAATAAATTTAAG
>SCLG01000769.1:24254-47378 GCA_004367875.1 Oikopleura albicans
TGTTTAAAATGAAGTGGAATTTAAAGTTTGTGACCGGCGTTCATTCTCAACCTTGAACAACAGGAATGATTTGTTTAATAACAACATGTTTCAAATGCTGCTGCAAGATATGAGCTACTCTGATGACCTTGGAAGTACCACTCGGATGATCTAAAGTATGGCCGGCACAAGTACGCACCGGTTTTATTCGTAGAATGATTAATCAATAACTAGGTATATGTAGGGAAAACACGCATTTTTTATAATGAAATTTTAATCTAAGTCATTTTTATGGCCACCACGAGCCTTGAAAATAAAAACTTACGGTGTATTCCGACTAGAAATCCCAATTGTCATATTCCGTCAAAAAAATTTTTTGAAAAGTGTTTTTCAATTTTAGTCAAAATTCTAAATATTTTTCATGTAAATGGTTTCGATCCTTATGTTCATGTATCTATACACCCCTGCACAAGAGGGTTTTAAGAAATCTGCACAGAATAACTGCACAGTCTGTAGGCGACCATACCAAAAAGTAAATGATGAAATTGCGTAATAAATATTGGATATACGTAGGGCGAATTCCTAAATTAGCAACCGTTAGAAATAATAATACAGTCCTCGTCCCCGAAACGTCCGTCCCCGAAACGTCCAATTGTACCCGAAACGTCCCGGTTTTTTTTAATTTAGTCAATGTACCCGAAACGTCCGTCCCCGAAACGTCCATTTTTTGGACATTTTTCGGACGATTTTGGCCATTTTTCGGACGATTTCGGCCATTTTTTGGACATTTTTCGACGAAAAATCCATTTTTTGTCAAAATAAATAAATGTGTAATGGTTGTTTTACTTTGGACGAGGACTCTACTGATATCGAAAGCCATTTAAAACACTTAAATAGCCAAAATATATAATAATGAAGGTTTTTAACGTTTAAAAAGGCCTGATGTACCCGAAACGTCTAGTTGTACCCGAAACGTCCAGGTTTTTTTGAAAAAAGTTTTGGACGTTTCGGGGACGAGGACTGTAATTCTGAAAATCGACAGAATTTTAGGAATTTTTTTTGTGGTTTTTGGTGGTTTTCTTATTAGTAAATGGTCAATTATATCTAGAAAATGTTTTTTGAAACCAAACTAGAAACTTTGTTTCTAGGTAAAAAATTAGGACTTTACCCTAGATATACGGTATAATTTTTCTTTTCAAATATTTTTTTTTATTATTAATTTGCCTTGTGTAAACCCAGCTCTAACGAAACTAAGACAACTATTACAAATATATTTTAGAACTATTTATGGTGCGTAAGCAAAAACATTGATACAAATTAATTGACCGTGCTTTAAAGTAAAATCGGGAAGATCACAGTGACTGTGAAATGATAACTTTACATTAACTCCCAGGGGAAGTGTGTGTATATATACACACGACTTGTTTTTTCGTCGAAATAAGGCATATGGAGGCCCCGTAGGGCAAAACGGTTATTGTTGACCCACCCTCAACTTTTCGAGAAAATTCGATTGACGGTGTTTTTTGCGTAGGTTGGAGATTTCAAACATCTCTCTAGGGGGCTTGGGTGGCCACAATCAATTTCTGAATAGTCAAATCGACGTAGTTTGACGAGCTCTACAACTTGGCTTTACCAGTTTTTTTTGAATTATTGCGAATTATTGTGATTTTTTAAGTGTGTGTATGCATTATACACACATTTCCCCCTACGGGTTCCCAAAAACTCCTTCCCCCTGACAGTTAAAGTCCTTGTTCATACCACTTCTTTTGAGTTTTCTAGCAAATGGTTTGTTTTGCAGCGTTGTGGCCTTTAAATGGGCCTCAATCAATCCGAGAGTGATCTTATTTTGAGCACCTGTATTCAGTATGTTTGGTGAACTTACTATTCTTAAACTAGATTTATATATCTGCTATGTACGAATAAATTTATTTTTATAGATTTTCGTTTTGATGAATGTTTTTATTGTATGAAAATCTTGCACCCGTCACAGACGGGCCGTGAGTATATACACTCCCTGAGGGTTTATTTACCCAAAAAGCCCCGATGGATGGTTTATCTGCCCAGTTTTCGAGGAAAAGTTTTCCAGCGAATCCCGCTCACGCTTGAGGGTTTATCTGCCCACTGAGTCATTTTTGGGACTTTCATCGTATAATTTCAAAATATTTTTTTTTGTATAAACCAACAAGTGACAAATAAAGTTTTTCTTTTTTTTTGTCATTTAGTAATTTCATTAAAAAAAAAAGATATGCAGTTTATGCATCGAAATTTGATATACATCTAGAACGAGCCCGACCGTCGGTTTATCTGCCCAAAAACATTTGAGCAAAGTTTTCCGCCTACGCCTGCGGGTGTATTTACCCAATTTCGGTTTATCTGCCACTTTTTAGGTCGTGAAATGGACAAATAAACCCTGAAGGAGTGTATTTGGGCATAAAAGTCGAAGCAAAATGTTTCAGGCACCATAATATGTCTTACAATTTGTTGAATTTATAATACTTCGTGCATAATTGAACCGTGATTTCATAAACCTGTTAACTCTGAACCCTTGGTACTATTTTGAATTACATTATCGAGCCTGTTATCTCATCAATCTTGGGGTACTAAACTCTTTTTGAGCAAAACAATTATCGCAGTGATTTTCAATGCGAAAAAAAATCAATAATGTCACCACTTTTTGGTAACGTTGCCTGACAGCGCGTCTGAGGCCTACGTGGTCTGTCATTCGTCTGTTTTGAGCCTCAATTACTGGCAATCACCGAAAGGCGATTTCCTTCTTTTAAAAAATTTTTGTATGACAGTCCTCCTCCTCTTAAGTGCCCGCACTTAAGAAGAAATATGCATTTCCGCTAAAAATTTTTTTTTCGCATTTTAAAATCAGGACGATATTAGGGACATTAAATTTAAAATATTTAAAAACCAGTCGAAGACGCAAAAATTAGTTTGTAATTGAAGCATTATACATGTATAATTTTACAAAAATAGGAACTCCAAAGACCGTATTGGAAGATTTTATTAATTTTCGGAAAACATTTTCTATATCGTCCTGATTTTAAAACGCGAAAAAAATGTTTTAGCGGAAATACATATTTCTTCTTAAGTGCGTCATTTAAGAGGGGAAAGACTGTAATACAAAAATATTTTAAAAGAAGGAAGTAGCCTTTCGTTGATTTTCCTTTCGGTGATTGGCCGAGCGCGCTCAAAAAAGACCAATGACAGGCCACATAGGCCTCAGACGCGCTGTCAAGCAACGTTACCAAAAACTAGTAACATTATTTATTTTTGTCGTGTTTGAAAATCACTGCGATAGAAGTCCGCAATGACATACCCGGAAAATGGTCTTTTACAGGCTGTCCCCTTTCAACCAATCCTAGCTCGCTGTTATCTCGCAAATTTACTTTATTTTTGTTTTTTGGTTGAATTGTAAGGGCTTTTGAATAAACTCGGCTTAAAATTGAAATCGAAAATTTTTTGATGATTATTCTAAAAACACTCAGCAAATTTCAAATGACGTACATATCACTACAAAGAATTATCAAGCAATACGCATATTTTTTTTACAAATGACATGAACAGAGTGGGCAATTTTATTGTCCAGACTACTTGACTTATTCTATGTCGTTGTTTCGGATATTGTTATTGGTGGCAGAAAAGTGCCCGATCAAGACGTAGTGGACAGTTTGACAAAAAAAAAATTAATAAAATTATATAAAATAAACGGTGTCGCGCATTGATTGATCGGTCTTTCTAAAAAAATGGGAAATAATGTGCATTTATGAAATCACGTTTTATTTGAAACCAGTGCGCAGAATATCTTGGGCAACACTTTCCGATTAGATAGTCAGAATTTACTACACAGGATGCGCAGTTAACCGCCACCCTTCGCGGCGTCCTCAACTGGCGGTTAACTGCGCAGGGCGTAGGCGTGGTCGCTGGGAAATAGTGGGACCTCTGCAATAGTGGTTAACTGCAAAAAGTTAACTGTAAAAGTGGCGGTTAACTGCGCACCTGTGTATTAGAAACCTTTTTTTTAACAGGAATAATTTTAACATGAAATTTTAGCAGAGCAATTATAACATACAACCCCTAACAACAGTTATCCCAACAAAATTGGGTTATTTTAACATTTTTTGGACCAAAACGTATCGGGATTTACAATTTTACCAAATGCCCTACCAAATTATCTTGATTAAGTTTTCGCCAAACATTGAGCCAATTATAAACAGCTTTCCCAAGTCTATTACTCTTTTATTTTATCAAAAATTTGAAGACAAACCAACAGAAAAAGTGTTACATTTTCACGAAAGTCGACTTATTAAAAACTGTTACGTTTTCGCAATATTGTTTCGTTAATGCGTGTTACGTTTTCGCAATATTGTTTCGTTAATGCGTGTTACGTTCTCGCATCCACAAGTGGATTAGAGTTGAAAAATTTTCAGGCACCATAATATGTTTTACAATTTGTTGAATAAATAATACTATTTTCAATGCAACTTTGAAGACTTACCCATAATCTTTATGATACTTAATTTGAATATCCTTTTGTTGTACACTGAAATTAATTTTTCTAGCTTGGACACGAGAACGTGACACTGTCTCTTGCCAAAATCTGTCAAGTTCTCGTGATTTTTTTCCGGAAATGGTGCGTATTTCGTCCACTTGTTTGCGAACACTGTCACGTTCTCGTGACCACAATTGTATTTCATAAACTTTCAGTAAAAATTTTTACCAGCGCAATTACCGTAAAACTACGTCGAAAAAACGAAATATTCGCAAAACTGCAAATTTGATAGCACGATCATGCTGTAGATTATTTCCGATGCAAGACGTATTGGACAGTTCGACAAAAAAAGTAAAAATAAAGAAACGGCAGGGACACGCGGTCTGGCACTGATTGAGCGACGTTTTTTAAACAAATACATACTTTTTTTTGTCTTTTTTTGGGTATACGTATATGGTATATTATCATGAAAACACGGTTGATTTACGCGTGCAGCCAGTCAACCTAAATATTTAGACTTCGAATACAGATACGGCTTAAAATCATTATTTTAATTATAACGTGATTGTGACAAAAAAAAATGGGGGCCTTTACTGCATTAGGGGCCAGCTTTGTTAAGATAACATTTCAATTCTAATTTATGTTTCGATGTCTCTTCTGTTTTTTACACGCTTCCGTTTATCCTTGATAAAAGACTTTCTTACACAATATATACTGTACTATCTATGGTCAGTACGGTATGAAATGTCCGTTTTTTACTCAATTTATCTTTTGGTTGTAGAACAGTGCCTTGTGTAACTGTCCGTTTATCTTTTTTTTCGTCAGGAGGAGCTCGCGAGCTAGAACGTAAGGGTATGATAAATGGACACTCAAAAAAATAAAATGTCCGTAATGAAAGGCAGATTACCTGTTTATAATTTCTTATTTAAAGTGCCCTTATTTAAAGTCCCGTGTCAAACTCGTATGTTTTTATCATATAATACACAGGGTGCGCCGTTATGTTTCACCCTGTTATGTTTCACTTTTTCCCGCCCGTGCTGTTATGTTTCACTTTTTTGAGAAAATATTTTCCCCTAATGGATATCTTTATATGTTAAGGTCTACGCCGTTATGTTTCACCTTTTCCCGCTCGGGCCATTATGTTTCACTTTTTTCGAATTTTTTTGTGAAACATAACGGCGCACCCTGTGTATATTTTTGAAAACAATTTATGGTGACTATAAAAATTAAAATTAAACATTATGACTCATTTTAATTTTCATAGTCACCATAAATTCTTTTCAAAAATATTATATAATAAAAACATACGAGTTGGACGGAGGACTATAAATAAAAAAATATGAGCAGGTAAGAGGCCTTTTAATTCTCAGTAATACATGAAGAATTTTGTATTTTAATCAGCTTAAGCACTAGGAAGAAATACTTTATGTTCTCCCTACTGTATTCTATGACTAGACAAAATATCAACAAATATTAAAATTTCATACGGGTCGCTTTTTTTCGAATATACCAACTTTACCCGAGCGCCAAGGCCATAAATTAGGTCGATACCTTTAAAGCTCTGGCCTTGGCGCTCGGGTAAAGTTAGACGGTCTTTGGGAAGTTTATTTTATATTATTAAGCGCGATAGTATCGGTTCTATTAAAACCAATCAAAGCACTACACAAAAGCCCTTTGAGCCTTGAATTTAGAGAAGTTAGACATAAAGTAATATTAGTCATAATACTTAACGTGTAAAATTAAAAGTTTCATGTACCGTACGTCATGATAATTTAGTCTAAAAATTCCTAATAACTGTGCTTAATCAATTAAAGACTATTTAAATCTCATTTACATATGAGTAGTTTAGACCATAAAATGTTTTAAAGTATTGTCCTTAAAATAAATGGACTAAAAAACCTCACAGGAAAAAAATATCAAAATGAGCTGTAATTCGGCTGTAATTCGGCTGTAATTTTCTGGTGTTTTTGCCTACGCACTACGCCGTTATGTTACAATTTTCCGTTTTGTTACTATATTCCGTTATGTTACAATTTGTCCAACAAAACACGTTTTGCGCAATATTTTCCCCGCGCATCCCGTTATGTTACAATTTTTAGTTTTTTGGCGTTTTCCAGCAAAATCGTCTACGCACTGCGCCGTTATGTTACAATTTTCCGTTATGTTACATTTTTTTTATTTCGTTTTGTAACATAACGGCGCACCTGGTGTATATGATATAGGTCGATAGGACCGGTATAGTGTATTTGATCTCAACGTCACATATCTTCAAAAGAAATATGCACATACAATGTGTTTTGCATGAAGTCGCATATATTACGTCGTAATATTCTACATAATGAGAATTTCTCGGAGAACTCTTTTATTTTTTCGTATGCCGTTTTGTCATAATCACGCAAATTATGTCCATGTTTGTAAACATGTATATGAAACACTTCCACGGTGATATGGCCAATTATTTGCTTTTTAAATAAGAAAAGCGTTTTTTCACGATAAGAACCGGACGTAAGCGCGTGTCCATGAGAAAACTGTGGCAGAACTTACGAGTTCTTAGAATCAAAATATTCATTAGCCTCAAAAATTTACTTAAATACAAATCAAATTCTTCAGAAACATTTTATGGTCCCTGAAAATAATCATGCGTTGGTTAACCAGAACCTCAAGTACAGTCCCTGACTCAAAATCGTTACGATTTGTGGTTCAAAAAATCGTAACGATTTTGAGTCATCGTAACGATTTTGAGTACTTGGCTTTTTTACCCTCCAAATTAGTGTTTTTTGTGTGTTTTTTCTTAATTAAATCAACAAATATATTGTAACAATCATTTATATTACTTAACAATGTCTCCAATTTATAATTTCGGTCAAAATGCTCAATATTTGGTGTTGTTCATTTAAGTTTATTCATTTTTTTTCACAGTGAGAAAATAATTGTTAATGAAACGTTTCTTCGGAGTGTTTAACGTAGTTTGTTCCAATTCAACAATTATTTCATCCTCAATCTCAATATGTGAGTCATCCTCAATAACAATAGGGGTTTCACTAGGACAATTGTTATCATTCGTAGGGTTCTCTGGGTCTCCTTCGGCCAAAAAATCGGTTGATTCTTGATGTTCCACGATCTGGTCATTCTCGTTTTTGATTTTATATTGTGATTCAATAACTGTTCTTTCATTATCAGTATAGTCTAAGGGTAATAATTCGGCGATTTTCCAAAACGTCCTTACTAGATTTAACGAAAGGTCAAAGTACAACCGAACAAATTCCCGCATTGCTTGGTCTTGAGTCGGTTCTTTGAAAAAATTATTTGTCATGAACAATCTTCGGAACCGTCGGTACCTTTCTTTAGTGTGCATTAGGTTAAGTTCAAACGTTAAATATAGATTTTTGGTAAAATAAGGTTATCGGGGCTAAATAGTTAAAAAATAATCCATAAAGTGGTCGTCAAATAACGCTCGTTTTCACGTAATAACAGTATGGCCCATACTGTATACTATAATCACCTTGAAAACTGACCCAAAAACATATAATAATTACTGTCTAAAATGGATTTTAAAACAACTCCATATTTCCCTTTCTGGCCCCTTGAAAACCCATGTTCCCGATAAAACCCGATCAAAGGGATTTCAGATTTGGATTCTACGCAGAAAAATAGGCTAGACTGTTTTGACGCCCGTACGGAGGTGTCAGTTGTGATTTTCAAAATGGCAAGCCTGGACAGCCTAGGTATGACTTATACTGTATAAAGAGTCATGTTAAATTTTATAATGTCAAAAATTATGTTAAATAGTACGATAGTAAATATATAATTTTTTTTGTCTAAAACAGACTAATTTAAATATTTGAACAAAATCTAACCACACTTTGACGCTCTGAAATAGCCCCTGGTCCAAAGGTTGCACATAGGCAGTCATTCCGGGCCTCAGGAACTGAATATCCACATTTTTTATTCTCCCCGCCGCGTCAGCCGATAACTTATGCCCCCCAAAATTGTCGACCAGGAGCAAAACCTTGCAACCATTAAATTGTCGGCCCACATACCGGTCAAAATCCAACACAGCCGTGAGTTAAAATTAAATTAACCTCAAAATTAGTTAAGGTAAGACATTTTTATATAAGAATTTGATCTCCTATAACATGTGGCCTTCTTATATGATTGTTACGGATGATACAGTCGATTTCTGAACAAAGCGATATCATTTTTGTTATACTTTTTCATACTTTTTGACTCCATTGAACATTGAAAAAGTTGAAATATTGCTATATGACACAAATTTTAGAGAAACAAAAAGAAAATATTCAAAACGATTTACTAAAAAATAGACGGTTAATAGAAACTGGACGCTAAAGGGCGCACCGTGTAGGCGTAAGCTCTGAAAAAATTAGCCCAAAATTGGGCAGTTAACGGGTGGACGGTTAACGGCGTATCCTGTGTATAAAAGAGTAGAAAAAAGCGTGAGAATTTGTTGCCAGCTGGCTAGGCTAACCAAAAGATTATCCAAATAAGAGACTTTTTCTGAAAACATCATTTTTATGCCAAAAATCTAATATCTTGGAAAACTTTAAAGGTTTTAAAACCTTAGAGAAGAAAAAATAAGGGATGCCGAGCAAAAAAAAAAATCGCAAAAAAACTGTAAAAGTCACTTTGTAGGAAATGAAAAGTTAGGTTTTAAAGTTTTTCTCGGAAAAAAATCTACGAGGCCCACTATTGAGGTTTTTTAATTTTTAACTCGCCAATATCCTCCCATATTTTTCCATTAACCCAGCCACTGTCATTAGCATAAATAGCGAATCGGCGCCCGTTCATGATGCCACCTTCCCGATACGTCCTCTTGCGAAACCCCCCACTCCCATCAACTTTTGTTTCTTTGACATGTTTTTTTTTAATGATCGGTTAAAGGTTTTAGCGACAAAAATAGGATTTATCACTGTACCATCTGCAGACGCGAATACTCCTGTCATAAATAAGGTTCACGATAATAGTTAAATCGTCATGTTTATATATATAGCTTATATAGTACTTTTTTTATAGAACCTTTAAAATAAAAATCGTATAATCCAAAATTAATGAGAAAAAAATTAGCTACACACCAGTGAAATTTCGATTTGAATTGACCATTTTTGTACACAGTTAACCGTCCAAAGTTAACCTGCCACATATTGAAATTTGTCAAATATTAAAGCCATTTATGTAAATAGATGTTTTTATGCACATATTTCTTTTTTCTCAATTAACCAAGTTAATCAAGTTCAATTCTGCATTTATGTGGTAAAAACAATGAACATGTGAATTCAAAGTCGACTGTATGAACAGAGTGCTATTCAGATGTTAGATTGACGACTAATAATAATAATGCACCGTCACGGGTAAACCAAAATTCATTAAATCCCAAAAACTGTTAACATAACGGAAATTATCTATAACTGGTTATGTCTGTATAAGACAGAAGACGAAGAATTTTAACAAAAAATATGGTGAACCTAATCGTTATACGGTTTTTTTCGTTGCCCTTTTTAACCCGGCCAGTCATTTCCGGTGATAAGAAGCTTCGGGTGCCATTTGACTCGAGCATAAGGCTCGATTCGTCAAAATTGAAGACCCGTTCATTCGGGTATAGTGCCATTTTTGCCCTCGCCTCAGACCGGGCTTCCTGAATTTCTTCGACCGGGTAGAGCTTTTTGTTTCCCACCACTACTTTATAACGTAATCCCCATCTTTTCTTAAACTTTCGGAACCAACAGCGGGAAAATTTATAAGTTGCTAATATCTCATTGTTCAAATATGACTCGGAAACAAGCTGAAGAGCTTTACATGGCATTTTTTACAGGCCCTATCCCCTTATCAAGCTTTTCTAGTGGTAATTATTATTTAAAGAGCAAATTTAGAGTAATTTGGTGGAAAAAAATTCGGAAAATAGAAGAAAACAGCACAGTTCTTACGCATGTTTTTCGCTAAAAAGCATACAGATAATGGCGTTGATTTATTTTATTCTCTGACACGGTATTTTGTCCGTAATTCGTTAGTAAAAAAAAAACGAAAAAAAACTATTCCGTAGTTTTTTCATAATACTTGAGAGTTAAAGGTTGTACTTGCCCTCGCGTTCATTATCCAATAGTCGACGAGTACTAGACGCGCACTGCAGTAAGAACTCGCGCACGGCGCGCCGTATGCGGACAAAATACCGCGGACAAAATATGCGGTAATTGGATTATATAAAATGTAATTATATTCAAAACCAATAATGGCCAAGCCAATAATTTATATATTGCTAATTGATTGGGACACCGTGTGGATTTTGGTACAAAAATACTTAAGCTACAATGTGATGAAGGGCATGTACCAAAAATAATCAAATTATCATGAAGCTAGTAAGTAAATTTGATCATACGTGACGACTGTTTTCGCTAAAGCATAGTTTATTTTGTCGTACAAATCTTTTTCAAAAATTTCCATAATTGGGTCAATGGTGTTTTTGCGTTGGCCATGATTTTTCGATATTTTGTCGTTCTTAGATATGCGATAGACCATCTGTTTATTTATTTTTTTATTCCATTTGTTGGTAAAAATTCCACCTACGTTCGCCAAAGATTCTTCTGGATTCTTATTTGAGATTTAAAATGAATAAAGTCTAGACTACACCACATAACCCGTTATGTTAACATCCTGTATGTTAACAAAATTCCGTTATATTAAAACTTTCAGGGATTTGATAAACTTCGATGTATTTAACCAAACGTCATTTCCATTATGTTAACAAAATTCATGTACTATACCGTATAGTCTACACGTAATCATCAGATAATTGTTTCATATTATAAGCTATAATTTATATACTATAATTCATAATTTTATCTTCCTTTTTTCGGAAGCGTTTTGGAAAATATTAGAGCGCACTCGGTCTACTAAAAGTTTTGAGTTGAAATTTGGATATTCGCGACTTTTACACGCGCTCTAAGNACCAATGTACATAATAACGTATCAAAAAAAAATCGTAACGATTTTGAGTACCAAGACTACGAAAAAAAAACCGTAACGATTTTGAGTAATGACGTCATATCGTAACGATTTTGAGCGTAACGATTTTGAGTCAGGGACTGTACTAATGACAAGAAGCTTGTGTAGGGTATTCATTTTAGCTTAGACACCGTGAAATTTAGTTTCAATACGAGGTTATAAAAGTACCATACCCGCACATAGAGCTCTAGGTTTAAGGGCGTACCCGAGTACGTTAAAATATTTCAAGCACCATAAATTGTTTTCAAATATCTAATTCATTATTCCACCAAGTTATGGTTTTAATGAACCTCTGCACTTTATATAATCTGTTTATGGGTGGCGTGGATGCCTTAGATTATTCCTATATATTCTGAACGTAATGTAAACAGAATTTCTGTAAAAATTAATTAAAATATCCACACTGTAGATTCTATAGTATAGATACTTATAAAATTCGATCTAATAGATTTTTTTAAGGGTGGTCTGCTCGATTTTATTACAACTCAACATCATTTTTTTCATTACACCGCATTAAATACATATAGTTATCTTCAGATTATCTTTAAAGGTTTCCTAACTAAGTTCAAGTGCAAAAAAAATAAGTTGATCCACGAATTCTAGAAATTTGGAGCAATTCAAAATCTCATATTTTTCGATAAACTGGGAAATCACTCCCACGATTGCTATTTGCTAAAATTTGATTGCGATCTTCTTTTGATTTAATTTGACTTTTATCATCATAAGGAGTCTTCAGGGTAACTCCACAGTAACTTTTGGGTCAAACCAGACACGCCATGAGTACTAACAGCACTATACATTATCATTTTTATGCAAAAATATAGTCCCAAAATGTGCCAAAAAAGCTTCAGGGAAAATACGGCAGCTGGTATTCATTNGACAATCCGTTTCTCCAAATAGTTACAAGGTCAAGTCAGTTTATTAAAAGTGCAAAATGAAAAGCAAAATCTTAATTTAGTTTTTTGGGATCTGGCCTTATAAATAATAACCCTTAACCCTGTATCAATAATAATTGACCACGTGATGTTTTCAAATTGCGCAATTCTATGACCTCATTTTTGCTTAAAGTAACAAAAAAAGCTAAACATTACGTAATATTTTTCAAATTGCGCAATTCAAAAGCCTGATTTCGCTTAAAGTAACAGAAAAAAGCCTGATTTTGCTTAAAGTAACACTATTTGAACTTTTTTTCGATTTAACCTACGCCCTACCTGCTTAAAGTAACAATTTTCGCTTAAAGTAACAGTTTTTGTGTTCATTTTGGTGTTACTTTAAGCAGGTAGGTGGTGTATTTGAATGAATTGTTCACTTGGTCTTAAACTAATTTTCTGATATCGGCCAGATTTCACAATAATTAATTTTTGTACGGACCATAAAGTGTTTTTTTAAATTTATCAATGAAAATTAGCGCAAACTACATGCATTAAAACTACGTGCAAATGAAGTACGAATTGCCCATTTTTCGTAATTTTAATATTATTTTTTTCACAAAGTTTATTAAAAAAAAAATAATCGACATTTATGCATTAATCGACATTATTTATGCACTATAATATTGGAAAACGCAAAACTTTTACGGCAAAACACGGCATTTTTACACTTTATATGGACCCTATAATATGCTAATGTCGAGCATATGTAGCATAAATCAGTGCTCGGCACAATTGGCTCGCTTTGGGTCGCTCAAAAAAAAATTATTCGCTCAAAACCCGAGCCGAGCCGAACCAAAAAAAGAGCCAGTTGTGCCGAGCCCTGGCATAAACTATGTTCTTCAACTATGTTTATTCTTCTGTGGTAGTCAATTTTTTGTAACTATTTGCCGACCATAAAAAATTATTGCGATTTTTGCCAACCTCTGGGGTTGGTTGGACTCCCTAATGCCAACAATTCACAAAACGACAGTTTTCTATATTAAAAGTAGGAACTACGTTTAATATGCTTGTTTGCCCACGACTAAAATTATCGCTTTTGATTTCAATCTTGAGTTTCAATGAAAGTAAACCTTATCCCCTACCGATTATCCGCTGGATAATTAATATCCCGGTTTAATTGCGTTTCACGAGATAATAGGGACGTGGATTATGTCTTAGTCCATGTCCAAAATTTAAAGCAATGTTCATCGTTTTATTTCAACTTTAAAGAACATCAAGATAACTGTAGAGCTCTATGCCCAAGAGTATTGTATACACAATACTATAGTTTTCTGTCCAGAATCATATTGTTATTTTTTAAAACAATTTATGGTGCCTGAGAAACAACATTTTTATAATTTTTTATAATTTTTTTGGATAAAAGGTGTCCATTTTTACAGCACATTCGTTCCTTATAAAGTACATCCGTACCTTATCAAGCTTATCAGGCTTTCCCCATATATAAAGTTTTTATACATGTACATCGTAATATAACACATAGTCCGAAAAAAGGATGTATACATTAGGCTGCCCACAAACTTTTTCAGGTAAAAAAAAAACGTCAAATGAAATAAGTAAGTATACTAGGTTATACAGTTTGATCAACTGAACAAAAAATCCCATTAGAGGAAATTCAAATTTTAACTCCTAAGCACCCTACGGGCCATTTTTCTGAAAGAATCGTGAATATTTTAAATTTTAGGGATAGTATACATGTATAATGTGTATATCTTACTTGCAGAATTCATTCAGTTGTAACGTTATCCGTATATGTTCTCGTCAAAATCCTAAAAATTCCGGGAAGCTTTATTACTTTTACTCAAAACCCATTTTTGTCCCCAAGTTAGGCTTTCGTTTCATTTTACCATTTAAAAGCATCTCGTCACTGGACTGTGTCCAAGAATTAAACTTAAAATCTTTTTGGAATAAAAATCGTCCCCAAATAGGCATTGTCCCAGAATTGGACGATACTTTTATTTCACAGAAGCACGTCTCTATTAGCGTGCAGTGTACGTTCTTATTATTTTGTACATTTTACCGAAATTTAAAATGAAGATCTTTTGACCGACAAAACGGTTTTTCTGCGGCATTTTGTTTTACTAAACCTTGAATAAAATTATTAGAATTATACGTTCCTGTAGTCGTCCATAGCCAAACTTAGCGTTCTAAATGCATGTTAATTATTAAATTAGCCCATAGTTATTATTCCACTTACGAAAGACGAAAAATGCATGAGTATAACATAAATTAAAACGGAATAATTGTCTAAAATGATGGTTTACGGTTTGTCGGAGCGATCTATGATGGCTGGCGTTAAGATTAAACATTAATTTTCGCTAATTGTTTCATGTTCTATTGGCTTGTTAAACATTGATTACATCCGTAGTTGAGTTCGCCGGGCCGGGCTGATTTTTTTTAGAACCATGTTCACTTCCGAGAACCCTCGGTCCATATCTACCCGACATTTTTGTATCTTTGGTTTTGTCTTTCTTTTGCGATTATGACAACTAGTTTCTTAATTTTTGCGGATGATTGAAGAATTAATTACTAACGGGGGTACTGTTGGCTCCAGGTGCCATAGACTGTACCCAACAAACGCCTTAATTTGTCAATCAAAAGTGGCTATAAGGTATAATTTGACCTTACGTTTTCGGTAATTAGTCAAGAAAATGAATGAACTAGTTTTTCTTTCACAAAGGCTAATTGCAGAGACAAAGCTGATTATTTTCATTTGTACGGGTTAGTATTGATTAATTAGTTATTATAAACGCAATTTTTCATGTAAGTATGGCTTTTAGAATTTAAAAAAAGAAAAAAAGATGAGCAATCGAAATTAAAAAAAAAATGCATTTTCAACTGAGCACGAACGCCTGCGCTCATTCTCACAATGAGAACTAAAGTTTCTCTAGTTTGTCAACAAAAAAAATCTATGGCTCTTCGAGCACGCTGATTGACTAGTCAGATTCTTTCTCTTCTGTCAAATTTCGATTGCTCATCACTTTTTTTCTTTAAATTCTCGTTATTTTTTTTTCGCAAAATTTTCAAAGCTTGCTTTCATGAAAAATTGCGTTTAGTTCATTTATCAAAAAAAAATAAGGTACTGACGTCAAAGATGCACATTTCGGAAAATGTCAGAAACAAGGCTGTTTGTATTGACCAACAATACATAAATAACCGACTTCTCAGCGGTTTCTATTTGCGCGCCTATTTTATTGTTCTTACGTGCCTGTAGATATTTTTAATTCAAGTTTCACAATTTGTTTCAGAATATATTTAAGGACATTTTTAAAACACTTTATGGTGCCTGTGACAAACCAGAGTCTAAATTGTTCACAATTCGCATGAACTTTACATGCAATAATCAGGAGTTGGAAAGTATGCATTATAATGCAATATTAATTTAACTTTGTATACACCACCTAACCATTTGAAATAACAGTTTTAATGTGAAATAAGAATTTGCATTTGCGAAAAAAAGCACCCAAATGGGTATCTGCTAAGAAGGTATGGCACTAGTCATTGTGGACACTGATTTGTCACAGGCACCATAAAGTGTTTTAAAAATGTTCTTACATGAATAAAAAAAACAAATTGTTAAATTTGAATTGAAATTAACTACAATAACAATTGAAATATCACGCCAAGCCAATGGCTTTTATGAGAAACGAAATTTGACTAAATTATACCACTAACCAGGGCTCGGCATAATCAGTTGACTTGCTTGGCTTGGTTTAGCTTGGCTTAATTTGATTTTTTCTTCCCTGCCACTAACTGGTCTAGTTATTGCTTATTAGTAGTTAGGCTAACCAGTTATAGTAGCAATTGTTTTGCTCAAAAACTTTTAATAAAACTGCATTTTAATAAGCTTTATGAGATAATTGTAAATCGCGGTACGTTTCCGTCCAAAAAGTGTTCGGATAACACAATTTTGTTAAGATAATTGGTTAGGGATGTAGTTTAAATTCATATTTTATTATTTTTACAAAAATGTACACAGATCAGGATATATATATATATGTATTGGGAGTGTGCCTGCGTTATTTGATTAGAAATTGAACAAATTAACTTAATGGTTTTATTTTTTCAAGTACCATGAATTGTTTTAACAACATGGTTTATAATACTATCTATCAGAATTGTCCGCTTGTAAAGCGCGATTGAGATGAAAGCGAATTAATGTTGGTATTAAACATGTCTGATGTAGCAAATGCTTACGCAAGCTGTGGATTGGCCCGGCTGCCATAATTTGAACTTTCCCAGACAAATTTAGGGGACCGCCATAATAGGTCATAAGGCTCTAGATTAGGTCAGTCCCTCAAGATGCCAGCAGAAGAAAATTTTTCTTAGAAAAACACTTTGAAAATTTCAGTTGGTGTGGTAACGAAGTGACACTTTCGTTTCCGAGTTTTTTGCCCAAAAATTGTCACTTCGTTCCGTCACTTTTGCCCAAAAAACTCCGACAAGTGTCACATCCTTCCAAAGTGTCACTTCGTTACCACACCAACTGTATAGGGATATCACTCTTAACATTTTTCTAACTGTTTATTTAAAAAGTATTTATAAGTCTTATTCTAATTCCACGTTACTTTCAACATATACAGACAATCAAAGACAACGTTTGGTACAAAATAACTAATAAATGAAAACAAACCAATACACTTAACTCCGGTTAACCGCATTAATAAGAGTTCGTATTTTTTCCAAACCGTTTTTCATGTTACATGCGGCATGTCCAACAAATTGAAACAACGAAAACTGGCTGGCTTAACTCCCAGAGCTGTTGTTTTGCTGTTTTCTGTTTTCAATATTTTTTTTCAAAAATGAAAGTGCTTGAAAAGTAAATAAAAATAAAGTAGAGTTTTTTCACTAATCATATCAGTAAATGAACTTTATGTGTTCAAAAAATCACGTGAAACCTTAAGGGTTGTTTTATAATACAGTTAATGAAGCACGGTATCATAATGGACGTTTATCTTATACGGTCACTTCAAAAAAGTGGTTATCCTATGATCTTCCATTAGGGACGCTAATCCATTACCGGACGTTAATTCATTGACGACTCGAGAACTCGAACACGTCCTTTATGTGAGTAAAGACTGTGTTAAAAATTATTAGGGCAGTCGCCATTGTGTCTTTACTATATTTTATTTTATATAAAAACTCGAATTTAGAATCATCGAAAATTCATCTGAAAGCATCGTGAATGTTGTACAATTGGTTTAATTTCATGTCAATAATAAACTTTAAATTCAATAAAATAAGATAAACTTTAACAAAATATAACCAAATTTAGCTTAACCACTTTTTATTGTCGCTCGAAAATTGAGTTCGTTTTTTAAACCCAAACGAATAAACGTTTGGTTGGTTATAATTTGTTTTTAAAATAAAATAAATGAAAATTTACCTTCGCCATAATAAAATTGTTAAATAACTTTCAATATTGTTGAATGTGTTGATTGTCGCCAATGAAGGCGCGGGCGTTAATGAAATTTTGTCCGCAGACTTATAAAATTTATAAACACAGAAAGTTAGTCAAACTTGCATGATGATCTAATACACTGGGTACGCCGTTATCTCGCCAACATTTTCGCCGAAAAAACGTTTCGTTACGTAGTAATGGCCAGATGAGGTAACGGCGCACCCGGTAATACCGGCAGGGCTCGGCAACAGCTAGCTGGCCTGTCCATTTTCGGAATCGAGAGGCCAGCACAGGACAGCTCATTTCAAATTTTCAGCTCGACAGGCCGGTTCAGCACAGCTGATTTTCTGTTTTTGGGCAGCTGGCTGCCCATTTGAGCTGTGAAATTGAGCTGCTTGAAAAATAAATAATTTTTACTTTTATTTTTTGACGGACAATTTGCGAGAGTGTTATTTCTAATTCGCTTTCGAACACATATTCGATTGTGGTTATACTGAATTGCGTTTTACAATAAAAGTAGGTTTTGTATTATTACTGATATGCATTTTAAAAAACATTTTATGGTCCCTGCGAAATAATTAAAGAATCTTTCATGAACTCCATAATTATAAAACTTACCGTGTATATGTACTGTATTGTTCTTTTAATCTATTTTTCAGCTCAATCCACGCGGTGTCCCAATCCATTGAAAAGTATTTGCAGTTGTACACTTTGTGTGGTTTCGGACACCACGTGGATTTATCTCACAAAGAAACTAAGACAGCAATACCTTATTTTTTTTGTCAAAACGCTTTTACGGAAAATTTCGAGCCCGTTAAAAAAGGCTTTATGTTCAACAATTCTTGATGAATAATTATTTTAAAAGTTTTTACAAATTTTCCAGTTACAATTAAAAAAAAAGTTTGTCAAATAACTTTCCCTTAACCTCCAGGGGGAAGTGCGTGTATATCGACACGCAACTTGTTTTTTCGTCGATTTAAGGCATATGGAGGCCTCGTAGGGCCAAACGGGTATTGATGACCCCCCCTCAACTTCGCGAGAAAATTCGATTGACGGTGCTTGTTTCTGCGTAGGTTGAAGATTTCAAACAGCTCTCTAGGAGGTCCTGATGGCCCAAATCAATTTCTGAATAGTCAGATCGACGTAGTTTGACGAGCTCCACAACTTGGGTTTACCAGTTTTTTGAATTATTGTGAATTTTTTTAATGCGTGTTTATTTACACGCATTTTTCCCCTACGGGTTAACCGCACTTAACCGTTAAACGTGATACATCTTTTCTCAAGCATGCTGATATAAAAATGTTCTAATATTTCTGTCAAAAATACAATTGGCTCATCATAACCATGTTTGCTTAAGTTCAGAAACTATGTCAAACAGAAAAAAATTGTTTATGATTAGTATGAAAATATAGCGGGAAATGTAAAACTTATTCCAAAGATTATAAGGTCAATGTAGTATGTTTTTATCGCATAAAACATAACTAAATTTCTTTTTAGATTGGGTTCTTAAATGGATCAAGACTGCCTTAATGCAAAACTTTAGGCAAATATCAGTGAAACGATTCGAGTTGCAAATTTGTATCTAGTCCGCGTTTCAGATAAACTCCTGTCGTTTTTTCGTGTCTTCTAGATTGCTAGTTCTTCGCACGAACAAAATAAATATTTTTGAAGTTCATATATGAACATATGTTAAAATCGTGCAATTAAATCTGGGCAATATCGTTTTCGTCAAAAAAATAATGGTCAAATAAATCGATTCGTCAAATACGAGTCGTCAAAGACTTTCGTCACGAGAATTATTTCGTCAAAAAAGTGATTCGTCAAAAAAGTTCGTCAAAAATTTGACGAAAGTATTACCAAATTTACAAAAGGAACGTTCGTCAAAAATGTTCGTCAAAAATTTGACGAAATTATAAACAAAATTACAAATGGAACATTCGTCAAAAAAGTTAGTCAAAAATTTGACGAAAGAATTAACAAAAAAAAAATGGAACATTCGTCAAAAAAGTTAGTCAAAAATTTGACGAAAGCTGAAAAATAAAAGTACTAAGCCGCGATATCCGGCTGTTCATACACTTATAATAAAAAGGTTAGTGTTAGAGTTAGGTTTACACCGTCCTAGGGACAACGTCCTGAACGCGTGAGGTCTCGCAGAAAATTTAAACAAGGGTTACGGCGCGCCGCGGCGTCCGAAGGGCGCCTAACCATAGATTAAATTTTCGAGAGCCTCACCATGCGGCCCTAGGGACAAAGTAACCGTCCACGACATCCAGTAATTCATATACGTATAATAATATGGTTAGGGTTAGGTGAATACCGTCCTTGGGACAAAGTAATCACCTGCGATATCTGCTTAAAGCAACTATTTTTAAAATAGATTTTACCTTATTTCGTTAAATTTTATCTCAAATTTTTGACTAAATTTTTTGACGAAAAAAATTGTTGAAAAAATCAAAGTGGTTTCGTCAATTTTTTGACTACAATTTTTGACGAAAAAAAAGTTGAAAATAATAAAAGTGGGTTCGTCAAATTTTTCACAACAATTTTTAACGAAAAATAAAGTGAAAATAATATAAGCGGGTTCGTCAAATTTTGGACTGAGATTTTTGACGAAAAAATTATTGAAAATAATAGGCCATTAAATCTGTGGATCAACGAAAAAAAAATATCTTACAGGATTTAATTTATAAGTAGTCGATGTTTCACTTGAAAAACTTATTAATAAAACTAATTTTTTTGAAACATTTTATGGTGCCGGGAAAAACTAATACATAACTCTAGACCTATTTTTCGGTATTTTTTTTTCCAAATTCGTCAAATTTACTGACTCGAAGTTCATAGTGACAAACCTTACGCAATCATCAAATGATTGTTAATGCTATTTTGCCATCATTGCCTCAGTCTAGACTCTAGAGTTCGAACCGTGGTATTATTTTCTGATAAAAATAAAGCACCATAATATGTTTTAAAAAACTTGTGTTTAATAATTGCGAATTTTCAACAGAACGCTCTAAATCGCAATACGCCTAGTAGTGAACTCAACAAGGAACAAGACCGGGTCGGGTACCCGAGTGCCGACCTCTGGTCGGTACCGACTCGGTAGTCCTATTTTTAATTTCTCTTCCCTGATCATTAGTAATTTGCACGATAAGCAAATAGCTGGTCTTGTATAGAATAAGTTGACCACCCTTGGACACTTTTTGGTCGATTTGACCACAAAAACACAACGGTTAACCTGGCGACGTACGGGGTTAATTTTTTTTTCATTTTGTCAGAATTTTGCTATTTAGCACATTTAGGAAAAACATGTTAGAACAAATGAGTTTTTAACGCAAAAAAGTTTTTAATTGCAAAACAAAACAAAAAACGTTTTTGGCCCTTTTCCAAGTTCAATTAATGATTAATTACTCGAGATTGAAAAACCTACATTTATTTTTTTTGTGTTTCACGGATTCACAATTACTTTCTTTATGTTAAATTGCACTGTCAGTTCATTTAATGAAGCCAAACATCAAGAAAAAATACGTTTTCCATCGGATAAGGACAAGAGTCCTTAGATTTTGGTTGGGTGTTAACTATGAAAATCGTGTTCAAACTGTACACTACATATGTTTGAATAGATCTAAACATAAAAGATGGAATTTACAGTTTTGTCAATAGTGAATATGATAACATCAATTGCGACGAGCGCAACATCCGACTTATGCATTTAGGGGATAACGATTAATTTTTTTTTGCTCGTTTCTTGGAATACGGCGACTCCGTACAGTTTTAGACTTTGTTTCCAAATCTACACTTCTTTGGATTACAATGGGACTATAATTCCTTGTGTGACCTAAAGACTGCATAAACGGCGACTCGGTTGACCAAATTGAGCAATCATCACTTACAGCACCACGCCACACTACGCCCGGTTTATGCGCCACGAGTACGCAGCGTACTGTACGCTTAGTCATATATATGGCTTCTAGAAGTTTTTGTGTTAATTAAAAATTTCCTTATTTTAACTGTATTTGTTCAGATAACGGTAATTATCAAATATTTTAACAGTTTGTTTGTGATGTTAATGATGAAATAATGCCGTTTCAATACTTTTTAAATTATGTATAATTCAAAAAAACTTATAAATGAGGCAAATAATACAAACAAAAATTGTCAATCTCTTCATATAAAGTTCACTTATCCAAATATACATAAACTATCTTATGGTAATATATTATGGTAAAGTAAGAGTAGGTAAAATGAGAGTAGGTTTCATTTATAAAAGAAATCTCGACGTCAAATACAGTTGTGGATGCGAGAACGTAACACTTTTGCGAGAACGTAACAGTTTTTGGGAAAAGGTCGACTTTTACGAGAACGTAACACTTTTTCTCAAAATTTCTATTGAAATAACGCAAAAATCGAATAATTTGAGACAAAAAGTCATTTTTGTTTTTAAAAAAATAGGCACCATAATATGTTTTAAAATTTTTTTTATATATCACAATCGTATTACATAAGAACGATTGCTCTGAGCAAGTTCAACATAAGCAGCTGAAGGCTTAAGAGTGCCGACCTCTGGTTTAAATAAGCCCATTAATTTTGCGCTCATTTATAAAAAATTTCAAAAAATTGCGTAATATATTTATTATGTTTATTGTGTTTACCCTTCAGCTATCATTAAGTTCAAGTCATATTTTAAGTGTCAAGATATTGATGGTACAACTCTATAAGTAACCCCTTGTTAAATTTAGCCGGAAAAGTGATCAAAAGTCAGAAAGGTTTTGGCACTTATAGACCAATTTTCCGTTAAAATCAAACAAAACGTTCCGACCATTCGTATGGTAGCTTATCCTGGATGTTGGAATCCATATTACGTGGTTTTTGAGTTCGAAATCTTATTTTTGGAACATAATTATGACCAAATTGGTTATATTATATAAAACGTTTGTTATGTCGCGATTGTGATTATCTCTTTAGGAATTGCGGAACATGGAAGAAAAACAAAAAGAAAATGATTCAAGTGGATCAAAATTTCTTCATACCTCATTTCGTAAGAACGGAAAATGGATTCCAGCGGATTAACCCAATGAATGAGAAATATTCCGATTATCGCGAATTTTATGAATTGTCTGTCAATTTGTGCCCTGGCACATGGTGTGGCAACATGGTGTGGCACATGGTGTGGCAATATTTGGATTATTTACTGAAATAGCATATTTTTTAATATGTTTTATATATTGTAATATTTTTTACACTAATTATTATATAATACTAGTATAACCACCTAACACGTTATGTTAACACACATTATGTTAACA